>JAUELE010064346.1:0-15487 GCA_031471655.1 Diodora aspera
ACTCTTCCAATGTCAGGTTTACATTCGCCGAAGATTCTTTGTTACAATAAGAGCGAATGGTACGTATTTTAGGTTTTGACCGATTATCCAGACGCAACTTTGATTATGTCCCTTTAAGTACATATTTGCAAACATTTGCAAAATGAGTTTAACCCTATTAAGGTCGTTCTGGGTCCATTGGACCCAAAGGTATGTGAAAGGTTTCCACCGGTGTCAATTTTATATGATTTCTTTATAGGTGTTATGTCATCATCACCCAGTGTGTGCTGAATCGTGTTCGTAAGATATAAGAATGTGGGTATAGCATTCCAAACATATATATATATTACAAAATGCTTTTGGGGTCCAATGGACCCCAGACAGATTTCTCATTCATACATGGAATCAATTAACTTTCTGTTTGCAATTGTGTAATACAGTACATTCATGGCTCACATATCTAGGTTCAGTACAGCTCAAATAATAGATAGACCTTTCGAAGACACAAGTGGGTCTTCATCTCATGGTGCAGCATCTAGTGATGATGACTATGTACCTGGCGCTGAGGTCATATCAGAGGAAGACTCTACAGGTTTGACTGATGACACGAGTGGCAGTGTCAGTGACAATGATAGATATGAACAAAGAAAACAAAGACAACATTCATTTGAAGATAATCAGAGGCAGTCTCGTGCTGATCTGCCACGTACAAGTGTTCCGAACACACACTTCATATGATACAGGCAGTGATCAAAGTATTCCTGTTGCTCAGCATGTTAGAGGTCAAACACAAGGACAACTCGGGCTGCATGAGCAAACTAGGCAATGCTAACAAGAAGACCCAGATCGTGAACTATCAAGGCAGAATCTAGATTGCAATTAGGTTATTTGTGAGATAGGTCAATACATGCATACTGTACATGTATATCGTATACTAGTAATTTTGCTAATTGTGCTATCTACTCTGGAATAATGTTGCGTTGCAAATAAGTGGCGAAAGACACAAATGTGCATCTTATTTTGATATCTGAGTGAGTAAAACAAATGGTCAGTTCAAAATATATGTGTACTTAAAGCCATATGTTCAATGATATCTTTAAGTACAGCCAAAGTGTGATGGGGAGGGAAAACAAACAATAAATCTTACTATTGAAAGTATTACCTACCATTTTCACTATGTTGGGCATTCGGCTCCAAATCTTGTTATTGTTTTTATGTAGGCTTTATTGTTCGTGAAAATATACAGTATGTCCTTCTATCAGTTGTTTGTACATGTGATTGGCAGGTTCCACAAAAGGTTCAACGTTACAGCTGCTGTCTAAGGAAAGATACATGTAACCAACTATGTATAAAAACTAGAATGTGCAGTTATCACGGACGACGAACTTCGCAGCATTGTTCGTGCTCTGCGAAGCATTCATTTCTGGGAGCACAAACACTAACTATTAATGTTAAGTATTGGGAATTTCTCTGACGTTTAGCGCATTAATGGGTTTGAAAAATCTGTACATATTAGTTATGAGAAGCTGAAAAACGCAGACAGTCACAGTAATTTCGCAGATATCATAATTAATACAGATCGGGCCAAGCTTATAATCCGGGCAGAAAATGTAACCTTCATCGATCCCACGAACCTGCTTCCGCTACAAGTAATAAGATTTGTTTTATTTGTCCGCAAACCTGAGACATACAAGTAGAGGGCAACAGCTCTTCTCTACGGTCTGGAGAAATGACGAGAATATTGTGTGCACGCTGACGTATATTTGGATAAATTATCCTGCACCTATTTAACTCTGTGTGGATAAGTTAAGTCCCCATTGCCTGATTGTCTACGCCAGTGGAGGCTCAGTGATTCTTAGATCGAAGCCTGGATACCATTGTATCATATTGTCTTTAATATTCGCGGACATTCTACGCTTACCTGGCGGCAGGATCACAGATGCTTCTTCCTGAATATGTTTGAAAAAATACTCATGATGACATTCATACCTGCCTTCATGAATATATGAGGATTGAAAACGTGAGGATTTGGGAATGAATTCATCATGAACTGTGTCCGGGTAAGACTCATTATGTCCTTGTAATCCAGGGATAACCTAAATTGGTGTTATCATCGGTCCGATCATAATCCCAAAACACAAAATGAACTCAGTAAGCATACGGTGGTAGGTACGGTAAAGAGACACACATGTGCACCAGTTGAAAAAAAAGAATAATTGAAACTGTGACATACATTTTTTTCAGTAAGTTTCTCGTATTACATTCTGATTCAGTATGAAGATATTCATTTAATAAAAAGATTAAAGCCCCTCAGTCAATTTTTCAACATTTAATTATCTCTCAAACATTTGTTTAGATAAGGCTGACTGTGAGGCACACTAGGTCAGGTCTGTGACCGTTAGTGTCACCAGTGATTTTGTGAAGCATGTTTTTAGGAACTGATAGTTTACGTTAGCGTTTAGTTGTTATAGAATTCCGATCAGATAACTTTATAAACAAAGTATTCATTAAGCCATCAACCAATTTAGTAGATATCTGTAATATCATACAAAATATGAAAATGAATTTTAAATATATACATGTACTCCTCAAAAGAACCTGATCTAAGCATGCAATGATATAATCGATTTTGCTGTTTGAAGGTTTGCCAGAACAAGCCATATGAGCATGATTTTAGAACGGGAGTTTTCATGCAATATTGTCACCACTGAAAATTTACCAATTACTTCGAATGTCAGGTGAAAATTTAATGATGAATGTTATTTCACCTGAAATGTTCCTCAAAATCTGAAATTCAAAATGTATCGGCACACACATCATTTGCACGTGTTGTTCGTGATTGTCACTTTAAACGTGCGGATATTGGCATTTGACAGGTGTTTCAACATGTTATCATGTGGATTTCGGATGCACCGCTTTTTATTAATAAAGTTATCACTATGGTTGACCCTTAACTTCTTTTGAGTAGTGTACACATCAACTGTATCGTGTTGAGCTAATTAGTTCAGGGAGCGTATATTATGTGACCTTCAAGTGTTCAAGAGTTGACAGCAGACCTTGAGCAATGTGACTGGTGTCTGGCTGTCCCTTGGCAGCTCGAAATGGCTTGGCCTGAAACGAGTCTGAACCAGCATTATCTCCCTTGAAACAGAATTCTTTATTAAAAAAGAAACATTAACACCTATATTCTTAGCTGGTCTGGCACAAAGAGGAATGATACACAAAGCAGGATATTATGCGGGTTATTTCATCTCGTAAAATGTGTTGATGATTACCACGTGACGTCATTACTGACCCAGTTACACGATTCTCATGATCCGGGTCTGATCATATATACATGTATTACTTATAGCTTCTCTGCTCTGCATGAGTGAAGCTACATAGACGTACATGAGGAACATGATCCTTGAAGAGAATCATTTTATGCACGGTTCGTCGTTGAGGAATATTCATTTCTAATTCTGTTATTGTTTCCATTGCTTTTTTTGTATTCAAAGAATTATTTTTAAATGCTTTTATGTAATTTATGTTTATGTTTCAGGTTTACGATCGAAATATTAATTGAATGCATGAATGCAACATATGTACAGGGGAAAAGGACGTTTCTATCTTGAAGTATTGCAACTGTTGGACGACTCGGTATACTGTGTTTATCGTTATATAAACACAAGCAAGTGTATTGAAGCCGACTACTCCGTCAAGTGTACCACGTATTGCAATAATATAACGGTTCCCATGCATATAACGAAGTCCAGGTACACACCAAATCTGCATGTAAAAGGTGTTTATATCTAAGTCTCCCCGTATCGATTCGAATTTTGAGGAGTGCCGACGTGACCTCTTCCGCCGGCACCGGAAGCAGCCAATTCCAGCGCTAATTCTCACCCCAAGTAATTGTTGGGCGACATAATTAGCCGTTCAGCGCCGTGTAAATTAAGGATCGACCAAAACCTTCTCAAACGGAAATTGGGCCGATTCAATCAGGGAAAATTGAAACTGGGGCACAAGCAGCTTCCAAAATGTGTTCTGTGACCTTTCCCTTCTGATACGGATTCGACTACAGGTCACTTCCGAGGTTCCAAGGCTTGTTTTATCGAACCGACCCAATTCGATCTATTTGGTATTAATCAAGTCTTGGAATTAATCAAATCCACCAACATATTCCGAGTTTCTGACCTCAAATAGATCTAAAGATATTTCTTGGTGTGTCAGTGTTGAGAGAAACACATGCATTAATTTTGGACTTCGTGAAGACACTTCGTCTGCACACTTAATTTGGTGAACACAATGTTCTATAAAAATAGAAGAGATGCACGCTGTTGGTACCTGTTAACTTCAGAAATTAGCACCAAAAGCTGAAGTCGTGGGGGTTCTGATCTCACACTGAACAATTAGCAACCAAGACGACGAAGACAATAAGTACAATATGCACATGGTTAAGTCCGGCGACGGAACAGCCAATCGAGGATTAAATCGGTAGATCCTGAATGTCTCAAATCATTTATACATACGAAAGACGCAGGACACTATTTTGAATATTATGGAACAAAAATAAACATGAAGTCAAAGAATCAATACGAAATGAATCACAAGTAGCGAGTGCTATATCAAACAGTCGGTTTTTTTCCGATATGGCAGTGAGTGAAATTGAGCAGCTACGTATTTCAAGTGTTCGAAATGCATTTACTACTCTACATTGAAAACAATTTAGTGTACATGTATAGACCTTTTTCAAGACCCCGCGTCAAGGCATAAGTCACAGCTCAGGCGTGCTCTCGATCAACACCACTGACAACTGTACAACACTAGTCTATTATCGACCACACAATACTACTATCACCCATACAATACTACTTTCACCCATACAATACTACTATCAACTATACAATACTACTATCAACTATACAACACTACTCCCTATGAACTAAGCAATACAGCTGTCACCTGTACAACACTACGATCAGCTATACAACACCATTATCACCTGTACAATACTATTATCAACTATACAACACTATTATCAACTACTATCATCAACTATACAACACTATTATCAACTACTATCAACTATACCATATTACGTTCAAATGTACAATACTATTGTCAACTATACAATACTACTTCAAATACATGTACATGTATACAACGATCAGCTATACAACACCATTGTATCCTTAAAGACTATTATCAACTACACGTATGCAACACTACTTTCGCCTATACAATATACATGTACTATTATCAACTGGACCATATTACATGTATCATCAACTATACAACACTACTATAAACTATACAATACTACTATCAACTAAATACCCCTACTATCACCTATAAAATGGTATACACTATCAGCTATACAACGTTACTATGAAGTATGTACAATACTACCATCAACTCTACAATACTACGTTCAACTCTACAATATTACGTTCAACTATACAACACAACGATCAACTCTACAACACAACGATCAACGACACAACACTGCTATCAACCATACCACACTACTATCAACTACATCTATACAAAGCTACGTTTTATCGATCATGATATACATGAACGTCACTCCAGCTCAGATTTTAACCTCCCTCCTTGTGTCACATATATTACCTCAGAATACCAGAATGACTCTTGTGTGCTAATTAATTATTTTCTAGTATCGGGGCGTGCGTTAAGACCTTTATTTATCTACAAAGGCTCCCGCGAGCTTATTTTGCCTGGAAGTTGACAGTGCTAATTGTGTTGGTAATAACGGTTCTCTTCCTTTACACAGCTGGGTCCAAGATGATCAGGGATTTGATGGACTTGCTCCTCGTTAACAAAGCAATAACAGGACTTTACACCTTTCATGCATTTTGGATAATCCAGAATTCATATGATCGATTAAGGGTTGACCGGATTTTTCTTATGTATCAAGTACAACAACAAGCCTTCTATTCTTATATCTCTTAACCGTTTTGTTCGCACGACTGTGGCTTTATAAATGCAACTGCATGGACATACAGTACATTTATGCCTGCTAAACTGAACTAATGTAACATAGCTTTTTCTTCTTCTTTTTTTCTTTTCTCTCGGAGGTTGTCAGCAGGCGACTGTTACTATAATAGGTTTTATTCCTGCAAGGAATAGAAAAACCAAAGTCATCTTATTCGATGATACCCCACCTTATTTAGGCTTGCTCGTGAGCCGAGAAACGAAATGTATTCCACGTTCTAGGAGAGTAACAGTTTCTCCCACTCTATTATACATATATATTTGACCCTCCAGATCCATGCATATCAGATACGATACACCAAAAGACTTTACAGAATATTATCATCTGATATAGAGTATTGAATATATTATGGCTCCAAATGTTTTGACAACTGTATTGTTCAGTGCCTTGACGAAAGTACAAATGTGGCATTAATATCCAGTTTGAATTGTTTGCATTGCATCACGACTTAACAACAGCTATTAGTCCAATCAGTACATATTTCATCAAAGCTTCTAAACTGTAATCAACTTCGAGGTTTTCAACAGATCGATGCTTAAAACTTAAGGTGCAAGTTCCGAAAACTGATCTCGATGTGTGGATTTATATGATTTACACTACTGAAACCGGTTATGTGTGGTAATTGGTGTTTATCGGGTTAGAAATCCTACAGTAAGAAGATGCTTAACTTCTGAAGCCGATTTTTAAAAAGTGAAATGGGTAAAGCTGGTAAAGGTGTTCAAGTGTCGATTTGTGAGAACAGTATTCGTGGTGAAAATTGTTTTTTTTGTTGTATAAGTGTTTCATATTACACCGTCTACATGCTAGAAGTGGGCGAACGCACGGATCTTTGATATTTAAACATTGACTTGTTTGTGTCATAGAGGTCGACTAGCCTCTCAGTCAAAAATGATTAAAGGTTAGATTGATTGTTCATACCAATCATACGCTTCATATACCTCAGTGACATATCTGCAATTTGACCTATGTGGCTCTTATGTTACGTGCTCTAGGTTTCTGTGCAGCAATCGATCCCCATTCCTTCACCTCTCTTGATCCCCAATTTTAAACACCTTATGCCAATATGACATTATTTATGTTCTATAGGGATCTGAAGCCAAACGCTCTGGACACTCCCACTATGTCATGTGTTCTATAATATGACCAACCATCATCTCATGACATTGCTACAATGAATCATCATTTAGTCAAGTGTCTCATAATGTCTTTATAGGTGTTTGTACTCATAAGTATTTCAGTGATTCATATTCCTTACAATAACATCGAAGCCCAAGTTAATTACGCATGGAATTCAGTAAATGTCACAGTTGCACGAGCGTTGTCCACACAGGCAATGTGTAGGTTTGGATAGCTTCTGAGCCTACCTACCTTCCTATCTCCGGTACATTGCAAAAGGCCAGACAAAATTTCGAAATAATCTTTCATGACTATAGACTTTAGCTTTACAGCTGATACACTGAAAGCAACACTTCTCGGCTGACGTGAAAAGAAGTATAGCATTCTCTCCATGCAGTTTTCCATTGTGCCAGCAATATTATTCTTCAATAAGTTTCAACCTTAGCTGGTTGTAAACTGGTGAAACACCTGGCGGACACAGAACTACTGACATCGGTATATTCCATTTAAATACCGCATCCAAACGGTAAGCGAATACAACTGACGTGCATACTATCATTTATTATATCTTTGTATGACCAAGATCACCACGTCATATATCAAATTACCGTGTTTCGCATTTATGTCTCCAAAAACACTTAACGAAATTGTTTTAATTGACTTTAAACATTTGTGTATCTGATATTATAGAAATATATGTTTGAAAACTTCGTGTAAAGAATATGCAACACGTTTTAGCATGATGAGTATGATGAAATTGTGTCATTTTACGGCATTACATGCATAGTCACACCCGCAGGGATTTCTTACATGTACGTGTGTCCGGTATGTACCTGTATATCACTGAACCCATGTGTTCCGACAACCCGGATGTGTTCTCACTTATCATTGAATATACTTAAATATTCTTAAGCACAAAGACAAGCTACAAGGCTTCCCGAAGTACACATTGTCAAACTGCGGTATTGTACCTGGTGTGTTTTCGTAAGTCAAGTGACTAATTACCACGTCCATTTCAATTATTTTGCAAAGAGTGTCCCTTTCTCAATTCGATCGAGACTCCATTGAACCGATAGTGATAGTTTGGTTACAATAATATGTGACCGCCAGTGATAGTTTGGTTACAATAATATGTGACTGCCAGTGATAGTTCGGTTACAATAATATGTGACCGCCAGTGCATTGATAGTTTGATTACTGTGATATGCGACTGCCAGTGATAGTTTGATTACTGTAATTATGTTATCGCCAGGGATAGTTTGGTTACAATAATGTGTGACTGCTCGTGATAGCTTGGTTACAGTAATATGTTACCGCCAGTGATAGTTTGGTTACAATAATGTGTGACTGCCAGCGATAGTTTGGTTACAATAATGTGTGACTGCCAGTGATAGTTTGGTTACAATAATGTGTGATGGCCAGTGATAGTTTGGTGACAATAATGTGTGACTGCCATTGGTGGTTTGGTGCACCTTTTAATTGGAATCAATTCACTCTGTGTATACGTGCATGCACATTGCGTTCGTATTTCGAATTTCAAAGTTAAAAACAATACAGAAGGCTTTGCGACACGAATGTGTCTGTGGGGGTTGACATTTTTCATATTTTTGACAGCTTTCGTCTATAAAAGGAATGTGAATGCCAAGGAAGCTTTCAGAAAAACAAAACCAGTTGTAAAGTTCATCTTTCGTGCATATTTTATCAAAATGCAAAACATAAACTTCATCACATTCGATGACACTCCTCTATGCTTAACTCAATCATGACAGATAATGATAACCTGTAGGACCAATGCTCTGTCTGCCTCTTGCATGTACGGCAATATCGTCGGTTGGTCTTAGTGTCTTGACATGAGTCCGACTTTAATTTAACTGTATCAGTTAATGACACAAAAGCAAGCACCGCAGAGAAGGAACGACATCATATAAAAAGTATACCAAGACTTTGAAAGAAAACTGACGAAAGCAGGCACATCATATGCTACAAGAGATACGTTTTGAAGAAAGTGCTGGATGTTTGGGTACAATGCAGTGAACGTCAAACGACACTCTATAGCAGAAAACCTTCCACGAGTAGAGTACTAGTTGAACCTATTGTTGTAAGCGTTTCTTTTAAACGTGAGTATATATAGAGAGGATTGCAATTGACTACGTGACACGAATCTTCAGTACGCTGGTAAATTTAACCAGATCTACCCGTGGGGTAGGGTGATAAGGTATTCGTGTGGTTATTTGAGGTTCCTTCCTTGTTGACGGAGAATAGGTCACAGTTGTGTTTCAAATCTCTGACGTCAGAGCTCGCTCCAGGGGTCATGTCATAAGTTTATATCACTTTTATGTCCATCATACTCTCCCGTTTAAGAGATGTATATGTACATATTGTGTTTTCGTGACTTTGAATTATGTGTCTTTTTTCCATTGCTACTGTTGTGTAAAAATCTAAAAAAAATATTAAAATCATGCCCTTGGGTAAATATACTGATGTCAAAAAGAAAGTATACCAAATGATTTCAATTATTTTCACTTACGTCTCTATGCCATAGTTGATCAAAGGGATGCTTGGATTTCGGTGAGTGTAATTTGATTGACATCATCTCATTGATAAACCAGCCAAGTCTTGAAGGGATATCTCTTGTATATCCAACGTATTTGTGAATTTATTCAGTAGTCTTCATGATCAGCAGTATGCATCATTATATTATGGCACCGTTCATGTATATACATGGCAGAACAGGTCTTATGGTTATAAACGTTATGAAATTCGAATGCTATAAAATTGTCCTTGTCAGACCCAAAGGTCCGCTAAGAAGTATTACAGAAGTTCTGGTGACAATATTGAGAGTATTTCATATCCTGAGCTGTGGTGCAAGACTTATCCGATGGTCACTTTATATAAGTTATTCTCAAAATGGAGGAACTTTGCTCAAGAATTTGAAATCTGAATTTTAGCAAAGAGAGCACAAAATTGTTTCAATAACTACCACTGGCAAGGTAAAATTGTGAAAATGTGGGGGGTTGGTGAGGGTACCTGGGACCGCAAGTGGAGCTCCGAAAACTACGGGTCTGCATCTATTCACCTGGAAATGTCCCTTTGCGGCATACATCTTAAACATTGTTAAAAAGAGCATGAAATCAATCACTCTCCTCATATTCTTTTTCTCTGCTCTCTCTCTCTCTCTCTCTCTCTCTCTCTCTCTCTCTCTCTCTCTCAATTGCAGCTTACACTCGTGAACACATACATGTAGAAAAACTCCAGTCATGTTATGATGTGGTATAATCCTATAACCCCAGCGAAATAAGAACAGATCGAGGTCAACAAGACATGGTTTGTCATAATGTTTATATTTGCATATACTACAGCACCAGTCAGTCATAAATGATCGATTTAACAACTTATCAAGGCACTTGAGGGGCTTCTTTGTGTTCCTAGGAATAAGCCCTGAATACAAAGACGTCGAGTGATATTTGCTGGCCAGCAGAAAGACAGGCCCGATCGCTCGCGCCAACGATACGGTTGGCCTGGTTTTCCCGCTTTTCAGCACAATCACATGTTTGTAACCGAACTGTCAGCATATTCAACGATGTAAAGTGCCGCAGAGAATAGGACAGCAGACATTCCATTCGTCAGCTGCAAGACAGTCTCCGAAACGCAGCGATCTCATATGAGGCCTCCAACTTACCATACAGATAATTTAAAGCCTACAGGTAAGACATATTATGAAAATAGCAACAGCAACGGTGTCATGCTCTAAAGTGTAAACAAAGTGTTCTTGGTTACCACTGCTCAGTGAACACACAGCTTTTGTCCACGATGGATGACAAGTGTTTGTATTACTCGAATAGCTGACGTCGGTATACACTAGATGCATTTGACATACAGAATTTACTAGATTGTACATAACATTGTTCGTTCATCGCTTATTCATAATTGTATTCCAGCACTGGGGTCTGTTGGGAAGGGAGATAACTGCTACTATGCCAGAATATTTAGAGAAAGCCTTGTACATTATATGATTTTGTTACATCTTTTTACTGTTTATGATGTTTTTGCGGAAACAAATGGGGCAGAGAAAGTGCTTAACTGTTGACAATGTTATAGTGTAACTTACCGTAATAGCTTCAACTTACATGTACATTGTATTTTCAGTTGAATGTGTGTATAAACTTGTGTATATAAAAGTATGTGCATTTGCGTCTGTGTATGCCACATACATACATTCATACATACATACATACATAAATACATACATACATACATACATGGATGCATGCACACACACGCACACCCACACACCCACCCACACACGCGTACACACATACATACATATACACACGCAGGCACCTACACACACACACACATACATACATACACGCATGCATGCACACCCACGCACACCCACACACCCACATACATATATACGCACGCACCTACACACACAAATTAAACATACGTACATACATACATACAAGCATGAATACATGCGCACGCACGCACGCACATATGCATGCATACATACATACATACATACATAAATACATACATACAAACAAACACATACATACATACATACATACATACATACATACACATGTACATACATACATACATACATACATACATACATACCCATGTACATACATACATACATACATACATACATACATACATACATACATACATACATACATACATGTACATACATACATTCATACATTCATACATACTAACAGCTGTTTCCGAGCGTGACCTACTGTAGGCTTGTTAAGTCCACCTGTTGCAATGTTTACATTCCAGTAGTGAATTGTTGCAACCTCGTGATGTACGTCAAACGTATAACGACATCCGAACGTTTATAAACTAACCAGACATATAAACATTCCAATAACTAGTGTCACTAGCTTTTGCATGAACATTTGTTGAATGGGGATGCCATGTAAAACTCTGCAGACCAATGATGTCACTGTTGAAACATATTTGGTTCAGTTACTACAATCACTATTTTTAGTCAGTCAGTTTCGCACTTGTCCATTGAATTTAACAGCAATTAAAATGTATATTGACAAAGATAACAAAGCGTTGACGTGTTAACATTGTGCCATTACATGTCATAGAATAACACTTGCAATGAAGTATTCGATGAAAACGAGCAATTCTGTTTTGGTTTGCAATGTTAACGTGCGCATCTTATCGTTCAGATATTTTTTTAATATTTAATGCAAATATTCAAAAGTATTTCATACAAAAATACTCTTCTCGTGACTGATATTATAAACTCTCAAATATTTATGAAACTTGTTCTGTAAATAGATATATCTATTGCAGGTGCTGTTGTTTAGCTTATGGGGATATAACTTGACGTGATATTCTCAGACTGAAAACTGCATCAGACTTCTCTTAATAGAAGCCGTCCGTGTACATGTAGATGTACAAGAAATAGACCTGTTCAAACAAATGATACTTAAAAACTCGAAATCTTCATCATAACACAAAGTCGACCTTGTCTTTAAACAATCGTAGTCTATATTTCCACCAGAGCTTGAGTTTCCTATTGTTGTAGACAAAAGCTGAGATGAACACCATGCTTAATTGTAACATTTTTATGAACAACCGATAATAATTATTTGATAGTAACATGTTGATACATTTTCCCTCTTTTATTTCATTTTGGTTTGTTTATTCTTGTGTTGTTGTTTATAATTATTTGGATGTATTTCAATGGAGTTGGATCTGCTTGTACTGCAAAAGTGATATCCTAAATCCTTAAACAGTTCATTGTTTTGCATGCAGTCATTAATGTAATAAATATTAGTATCAATTATATTTCCTTAAAGTCTATTTGAAATATCAGAGTAAGTCTATTTGAAATATCAGAGTAAGTCTATTTGAAATATCAGGGTAAGTCTATTTGAAATATCAGGGTAAGTCTATCTGAAATATTAGAGTAAGTCTATTTGAAATATCAGAGTAAAGTCTATTTGAAATATCAGAGTAAAGTCTGTTTGAAATGTCAGAGTAAAGTCTGTTTGAAATGTCAGAGGCTCAGTGAATCTCTCAAAATAAGAGTTACGAATTGATCGTCCTGTACACATGTACATCTAGTCTGTCTCACAGACCCAAGATCATACAAAGAAAATTGACCGGAGCCTGCAACAAGCCTATATATTTAGCAAGTTTAGTTAGGAATATCTCTGGGTTCCTTTTCTGATTTTATCATTTTAGATTTTCATTTGGTAGATGTATAATGAACATCATTTTGTAGATTAAGCTTATTTCTGGGACTATATGTTAGTCTAATATACACCCTATACCACCCCATACTCTAGTGTGTAACGTTATGCCGCTCTCTGCTATCCCCTTAAAACGTCAGGATATCTAGAACATGTGTTTTCATTATAACTTCTCATGCTCCTCTGTGTCCTATGTGTGCCCCGTCTGTGTATAAATACAATCATTCCAGGTGTAAATCTCACTCTGTTCTATTTTGGTCCGACGGAAAAAATATTTAATGAGCTTTTAACTTTATCGAACAAACGTGTTATGAATCAGCGGCGCGGATGATGCTAACTTCCGGCTGACTGGTCGTGCTTAGCAGTGTGACTACATGTACGTTCTGTGTACACACCTTTTTACTTTATCTTGTAATTATAACTTAACTCAATTAATTATTTGTAACTTCGTATCAGTCACATTTGATGAAGGCATAAGTCAGAACGTTCGATGTCTACAGGACCGAAACGTAATTAATAGGCTTATAAAAAGAATAGTCACTGAATTATAGTGACAAATGAAGACTTTCCTACATTTTCGTTCCTATTTCTATGGCGTTTCAGCATTCAAATTAATTAAGGCCAGATTAATTAATGTTGTGTTCTTTATTCAGTTAATTCATTGTTTTACATTTTCGAGAGAAAGAGTTAATGAAAGATTCATGTGTTCAGGTGATGGAATTAATTAACATTTTAGCCCATATATGCCCCCTTATCTGAATTGTTCACTTGAAATTCCAACTTTAAATTCAAAATCGTGTTCTGATGCTTAACGGTCGAGGCAACTCTCATTTCCCTGCAACAGATTAAAGGCAGGCTCTTTCACGTGCACGTTGTGTTTGTTAAATGCGTGTGTAAACATTCTTCTCTGACGTAGTACACACCTCCACGCGCCATGATTAATGCCTGCAACATTAACCGTCACGGTCACCCCACATGCACTTGGCCAAAATGTATTCGTCCGGCTTAACGTGCTTACCTCCCTTTGAATGGCACACTCCAGACTAGAAGTCTCTGGACGTATTCGAGTTGTGAATGTTATAAACTCCCCTGTGTCTGAATCTTGTTGAACGTAAGTTTAGAGTTGAGGTTAAAAGTGCAGAGAAGATGGTTAAAGGAAAGATGGAGATGGTCAATATAAATGACCAGTGGAAAAAGACGGATCTAAATCAAGTAAGTAGTCGTAGCTGTTGTGATAAAGTTTCATTTTGATTTCGACATAACTTGTTTACGGATTTCATGTCACACGTGAGTTGACGCGACGATAACAGGGTTCGGTTATACACGTCCTTTTTGTTTTATTTCGAGTCGGTTGCTGCATTATATATGTTTACACCAGTGGTTTACACCATTCCCAAACGCATGTTATCGTAAGTGACTTACTATCAGTTAATCTGTTTACCGCCCGTGGATTATACCGCCCCTGTATTGACGTAAAGTACACGTAATTTAATGTTTTGTTAGCATTGAATGAATCTAGAAGAAACAAAAATATTCAAGTTCACAGATATATACACAGTGTATAAATAATTCGTGTTTTTGTGCTAAAATACCATGAGACTTGTCCGTTTGTATTTGTCTAAGAAGTGTATTACGTATTCCACCAGGATTTGTATAACAGTTCAGTAATACATCTGTTTAAAGGACTTCAGTTTGCATTTGTCTTCACACAAGAACTTATTATTAGTCGGTTTTCTTCGTTCTTATTCAGGTTAAGAGTTCCTTTCGTTCCTCCCACTTTTGCGTGATGTGAACTAACATGCATTTCTTGGTGTAAAGCGAAACTTTATGACTAAGTAAGCATATCTAGATCTGTAAGTAGAAAACACACAAAACTATCCCTAACCTTAAGCATAAACAACGGGGCACGGGATGGCACAGTGGTTAGCGGGTCGGCCCAGCAATCTGCCAGCATTTAGGTTGCGGTTCGAGTCCCACCCGGGCACCTCTCTTTCAGCCCGGAGAGACAGGAGCCCCAACACCAACGTGGTGTTGGTGAAACCGTGGCGATGTGGCTGAAAGATTGCCGAAAAGCACGTAAAACCATAAATCACTCACTCACTAAACATAAAATAACCCTAACCCCATAAACTCCATTGATGTTGAGTAGGGGGGGGGGGGGGGGAAA
>JAUELE010064456.1:0-15485 GCA_031471655.1 Diodora aspera
GAAATGACAATAAAGGTCACTTGTTACTGCCAGAATCGTATTTCATGTTCAGGCAGTAAGGGCACGTCTTTAACAGTCACCTCGCAAATCAACCTGGTGCCTGGATTGAGCATTTTATCAATTACTGAAAAAGTATAGTAAAACATTATTGATTTGAAAGTAGCTTGGACTGAAAAATTGCACAGGCCTCTAAAAACCATTGACGAAAAATCACGGGAAAATATCAACTTTTGTCTAAGTTATAGCCAAAGAAAAATGGGTAGATTTTTGTGGCCCACCCTGTAAATTAAATGGACAGCCATCAGTTTCATCCTTTGATTGTATTTGTCACCCCATGAACCTTTGAAACTTGCTGGTCCTGAACTAAAAATCATCTTGATGAAGACACTTTATTTGATCTCATTCTCTACTGAAACACTTACTCTGTAGAAGGGAGGGAGTTTCGCACAGCTTGACAATACCCGTTTTCACCACCAAGTCCATGTAGATGTCAAGATTTGCGTGCGTCACGTGACCCATTTTGCCACACCTCATCAAGGTTTCGTCCACACAGCCTTGTCCTTTGAAATAATTCCTGAAAATAATGAAGAATGTGAGAACTTTTTAGACACCGTGGATTTCGTGCACTTTACATGACATGCGCCACAACACAAATGACTAAATGCGGTTTGATAAACGATAAATGCATTGAATAATACATAATAAACAAATTAATAATCTAGCCACGAAATCGTTTTGAAAATGAATGAATGAAAAAAGGGGAATTAATTAATATTGAAAAAACAAATGAAAAGAATGACTGGATTAATTAAAGAATGAATGAATGAGTAAAGGTTAAAAATAGAAATGAAAGAATGCATAGATGAAAAATGAACGAATAAATAACCAACATACTTGCATATTTTCCAAAGCGGCCTCATGTCACCAGACAAGATTAGCATGACACTGTTCTCGTGAGTATATTCCAGGCTACGAAATAATGGCTGGAAACACTCAATCACGTGGTCATAATGACGACATCCGGTTCCGTAACTTGCTGCCAGTAGTAAGAGTACTGAAAAAGAAGCGATTTAAGATCCATTGTGCTCATGATGGTCGTAGTTCAGCACTATCAGGACAACATCATTGCACCATTCTTGGTGCCATTTGCACGACGTGTTGGCCAACGTGCATCTTTCAGGGTCACTGACGTAACTAGCTCTCATGGTGTTACCCCATCCTCGAAATTCAGGGTATAATGACTTCGCCAACGGTCCGTCATATACCCTATATATTCAACATGGTCGTTTTGTGTGTATGGAAAGTCCAAATCTGCTAAATATAGACAACCAATGAAATGCCGCAACTGCACGAGAAGTGACTCTTGATAAATTTGAACACATACTGTCTTTACTTCGCCAAGTGTTAGGAGAGAAGCGCCACGCGATTGGACGCAATATTTTGCAATGGAAGCTTCACTGATTGGCCAAAACGTCCGCCTCGAGACGATCGTCGTGAATAGGAGTAATTCAAAGGTATATGGCGGTGTCAATATACTCTGGATTTTATTCAATCGAATTAGTATTTGGAAAAGTCAGACCGCAGCCCGCCCCCCCCCTCCCACCCTCAGGTGACTTTACCCTTCAGGATGACAATTCTCGTGTCGATCATGCACAATTTATGACACAAATTCTCTTACAGCCAAACCAATCCATGTAATGCCAATTAATTAGTTCTGACCCTCTCCCCATTCAACACGTCTGTGACGTCATTAGCAGACGTGTACTCGATGTTGCTCTCACTGATGAGTGGAACAGAATGAGCCAAGCAGTCATTAGTCGACTGAACAGATATATTTTATGCCAGCAGAGCATCCTCGACATCCAGGGTATAATTAATTAATTGTCTTCATCCGTCAAATACCCTGGACTCACTCCTATTTACGACGATCGCTTTGCGAGAATGGAAAATCCCAAAATGCTAAATATAGACATCCAATAAAATGTCACATAACTGTACGAGAAGTAATTCTTGATAAATTTAAGTTCGTCGCCGATATAGCCACCCTTCGGGAGGCAAAAAGCAACGTAAAATAAGCTGACTTTTAACCGTTGATAAATTTAAACACATAACGTCTTGACTTCGCCAAGTTTTAGGAGAGACGCGCCACATATGATTGGACGCAAGTTGTTGCCGTAGAAGCTCCACTGATTAGTCAAACCGCTCGCCTCGAAACGATTGTCGTGAATAGGAGTGGGTCCAGGGTATTTGGCGGATGGAGACAGGAGTTAATTATACCCTGGATTTCGAGGATGACTAACAGAGGTGATTTGTCCCGAACTTAGTAATGTTGTCAGCAAAGGTTCGTTAGCGATCTGGCGGCACCACCTAATCACATCAACCATTAAAGGAACATGATGCAAGTTGCATCTCCAATACCGAACAAAAACCGAAAAAACTTTCAAATCGGTCTGAGTACAACAACGATATATCATTTAAATAACGGCAAAATCCTAATGAAAATGATGGACGGTTAACAACATTTTATTCGCCGAAAAGTTTACTAACTCGAACTCGAGAATTAATTCTAAATGTTCCCCATTTTGGTGACGTTATCGTTTTATGGCTTATAGCTAAACTTTTGACAATCCACAACGGTGACACGCCAAACTTGGCAACAAACCTGGCGAAAACGGTGTTTTGTCAGCGGACAATTCAGTGTAATGATCGATTGATTTATGTATCTTTCGTTGTCACCTTTGTGTAAAAAAAGTGTCACCGTATTGACCAAATATCTATCCTCGTTTCGTCTAACTATCACCGTTTCGTCCAATCACATGTACATGGCATGTCACCGTTTTAGCCAGTTCCATATTTGCTTACCTTCCTAAAATTCAATGCGCAATCTATATTTTTCGCGTTAGACTACGACCAAAAATCCCTTTTCTTTACCGCCTCAATTAGTGTAAAATCTTAGCATAAATAATCGGAAAAAATACAGCTCGGTATTATATCACAAGATAATAGAAAGACAGGCTCTAAACATAGATTGGTGTACCTGCATCTTTGATCATGTTCCTTTAAAAACCATAAGATCTGATCGCCCACTCGCCGTCAGATATCATATTATTTCCATTTGTCACAAAGATCAGAAGATACATCTTGATGATCACGATTATTCCTTTGAAAAGTCTTTAGAAGACCTGGCCCGGATCCAGTGGGGGCACACAGGGGGCACGTGTTCCCTCCATCCCCATCTTAAATTTTTGGGGCTATATCAGCAGCAAATCAACCCCTAAAATATCAACAAAATGTGTGAAATATACCGAGAACGCACCATTTTGCATATTAATTTTTCAAATGTTACAGGGAAACATGGCCCATATCTTTCATTAACTATGTGAACCTCCCCCCCCCCAACCCCCCTGTACGCAAATGCTGGATCCGGCCCTGGAAGAGTAACCTATGCTAGTTTCAAATCCTTCGGGGAATGGGAATATAGGGAGAAGGTGTTGTTTTCAGATATAGAGGGGGCGGACGTGGAGATGGGACGGCGCTAAAGTGTTTTGATACCAAGAATTCATCCCCTGCTAGTCAGCAGACAGGTGCAGTGCAGTAGATGCTGCTTCAGCCTATAACAATCCTTCAGCTATACACGACTGTATTTGAATCGCGGCTAACAACTTTTCAGTAGTTACTTTTGTTCCGATGTTATGGCGCAATAGCTAGTAAATCGCAGAAGGTCACATAAAATCACAGGTGTTCGAACCACTGCAGTGCTGATTGGTCATTCGATTTATGAAAAAATTGAACATTTTATGTTTTGCTTAATTTTTTAAAATCATTTTACCGATTTATCAGCCTAAAATTACCCAGAAATTAAATGGGTTCGGAACGTTCTACCATGGTTACGTAATCGATTATCAATACTTGAACAAACTATAATTGTTTCAAGTCGTGCTTTACCTTTCTGTAGCAGACACTAGAAACACACTAGACACACACCTCGTCACACCAACATGACTGTCATTTTGTATGGTTTGGTACGAGCGAAGGTCAGGGGTGACACCATGATTAACCGCCCTCACCAAATGCGTGATACGGATAAATAGAAATATCTTATATTTTCACAAAGATAAATAAATTCTCAAACGCAAAACCGCCAGAATTAACCAAGAAATCGAAAAAACAAGGTGACCGTTTGTGATTTGACGTTCCTCATAACCATTGCATAAAGGTAAATTTATTATACAATATGTTATTAATGACAGAAAATAGTTTTAAATTTGTACTCACCACAACTTCGAATTAAAGAGCCCATGGTGACAGCGATTCCAACATTAATTCCTGACTTGTTTGTCTCATTTTCACGACTTCTGTCGCCATGGCAACGCAATGCGAGTCACAATTAGACTACGTAATATGAAACTTAATAAAACGCATTGTTTTCATGAAGTGACGTGTGCAAGCTGTTAGTCTTTAAATAAAGTTCCTCGTTGGCGCCGTCATGATGTTGATATTCTGTTTTGTCAACTGATACTTACGTGGAAACAACATCCATGTTGGTCATTACAGCTAATACTTCCCGGTTCTTTCGAAATCATGTCTCTCTCAGGTAAAGGAGAGGACCGTTATTCTAATAGATACTGGCTGAAAATGTCATTAGAAGAATTTACCGCTTTTGACCTGGATTTCGAGAATCGGTGCGGGGGGAGGGGACATTTTCTTACTCGTGACTCTCCTTTGGATTCTTGCTACCCCATGGGGCTTCCAGGGGATAATAATAATAATAACTATAGCCTTATTTTGTTCAAAATCCAAACACCAAGTGTTTGTCTAGGCGCATAATAGATAATCGAGAATCGATATTGGTGTCACAGAGTAATAGGGTCTCAATGACAATGGTTGTAATAGGTGACCAAAATAATGATGCTTTCAATTTTATTCCTCTCCATCTCCATTTTGAATTGTATTTCCCCCTTTTTGAATCTTGCAAAACGCGTAATGCTATTGCTGAAAAATTGCCTTTGCAGCGTAAAATATCAAATAGAATCAGTCAACAAAACCTTGCTTTTCCTTGACGCCCTCTCTCATTAGCGGTCTAAACTCTTTCAGAAATGATGCCCACAAATATACTGACGATCAAAAGAAGGTATACCGATTAGTGTAAGGGAATGATAAAGAAAGACTGAACATAAAGGGATGCACACCTTTTACATCTGACGACATATCAACTCCGATATACACAATAATCACCATTAAATATCAACAGAATCGTTCTCAAACAGTATTAGGGGTAAATTGCTTATGACCAAAAAAAGTGGTGGTATACTTTCTTTTGATCTTCAGTATAGTTTCTTTCGAGTGTTAGTATAGTTTAGACAGGTGTCTGTCTCTTGTCTGTCTACTTGTAGCTAGATACATGACAAGATTTAGGAAGAACACGGCCCCATTGAGGCATGGCAAGACTGGCTTTATGGCGTTCAGGCATTTCAGACTTACAGCACTAGAACTTTAAAAGCCACGTGTGCAACTGCTGCAGAAATGACTCAACATGACTCAAAGGTGACTCAGACCTCTTTGCCAGCAACGCTTCAAGGTTTTCCGATGTCTTTGTATCTGTGGAAGCTTTAAAATCAATAAATGTTTCCTTATTAGTGAACATTAATCAGGGGCAGCGCCAGGAGTTCCTCGATAGAGAGGGGGTGGAGGTGGGGCTCAGATCCCAGACAGGGGGTCTGAAAGCCCCAACAAGGGGGTCTAAAGACAATCGTCTGGTACGACCGACGGCGCCATCCCTGATAATAGTGATGGTATAAAACGTTCATGCCTGTCATCACATGATGGGGAAACTAACAGACGGTACTATTGATCCTTAAGTACATATAGCAGGGGTATGTTTGGGAGGCTAAATTGAATTCGGGCCTCGTCATCTAGCTCCAAGCCGGACTGTTAGAATTATTGAGCGTCAACTGTGGTCAGAAAGACAACCATTGATAACATCTGGCGATCCGTCTGAAATGTCGGTGGTCACAGTGACACTAACGAAGGTGTAATGATAATGATGTAAGGTCCTGTATAGCGCTAAATCCAGGCTTGTATAGCTTGCTCAAAGCGCTCGGCATTATTACCTTGGTGTAACCCAAGCAGCCGTTGGATGCTAGAAGGTTAACAACACTCTTAATGGAGGACCAGTTCCCAGTTTCCGCTGGGTGTACTAAGCCAATTTACAAGTAAAGCAAATGTGACACCACTGACATTGCCAGCGTCTCAGTGCGAGGCAGGAACGAACCCTTGAATACCTGGAAGCTTTCAACACCAGCCGTTCACAAAGTGTGTACTTCTATATTATTTTCTGGTTTAAATGACGTCTTGCGGTCGATTATCGCGGAGAAAATACAACCAGACATTGACAATCACGATCGTCAAAACTGACCCATAATTAAGCAGGTCACACAGGAAGTGGGTCATCGCAAAGTAAACAATGTTGTTTTCTGGGCGTAAAATATATTGGATTAACTGCAATACACTACATCGGAAGCAAAATCAAGCTCAGACGATAAAGCAGCAAACATACATGTTACAGCATCCAAACTATTTCGTGGTTGAGCGGACCCGCTGCAAACTACAGTGACACGCGACATCTATCAGGTATCGACAGGTCATCTGACTACCTTTAAATCGAACCCTGTATAGATTACAGTTGTTTGCAAACTCGCCATTTCAATAACTGCTGTATGTTTAGCCCATATATATATCATTACAGATCATTCTCACTAAGACCTGAATAAAAGATAGGACCGTTAAAAGTATAACGAAATCAATAATTGAAGGAGACTAAAATTGTATTTCTGGACTGTCCGAAAAAAGATCTGTCAGAGTGAAATTCGTTATATATTTCTAAAGGCATAAATTGTGAGATAACTGATGTATGCAAACAGTGACGTTGACCTTTCTACAGATCGAATCCATTATTTTATATATATCCTGAAGCACACACATTGCACTTAAGGCAGTAATACATTGTAATACTCAACATTTGATAGGGATCCTGGATATTTTTGCTAATTGGCAGAGAATGATTACATTGGTTTACACAATCAATTTACGTTTAATGAAATGTCCATGGTTGTCACGTGCATCAGAAATGACATGTTCGAATTATGACGGCTTCATGTTCTGTTCCAGTTGATGGCCTTGGGCGCACTTGATTGAATTACCTCTGCAGAGTAAAAATAAAGCGGTTGATTCTTGCCATAGGTATTTGTAAGAATGATGGAGGTCTCAGGTTCTCCTCGACTTCAATCGTAGCCACTCGTCTCTTTTCGTGTTAATGGGGCAGAGGCCTCGTATGCTCTCGAGACCCGACATGTGAGAAATTTACTCATGGTGGATGGATGACAGTCGGAATGGGTCGGGCATGATTTCATTTAAGCCTTTACGGATTAAACTGAGTGTCATCAAGCGAATTCGTGGCGCACGTTTAGAGGTGATACGACCAAATAGTTCCATTGAAAGTGTTTGTTTTTTTAATTTGTTTGGATAACACAAATGTGTTCATCTGTTAAGTCTGAAATTGTATGATTTTGGCGGCATAACATTTATTTAATAACATCGCTTTCCCCGAATATTATCACACGAAGGCGCAAAGCAACAATTCAGAGTTTCCATACAGTAGTTTATAAATCAGTTTCTTCTTGTACTCGCTTTGCGCTGGACTGAGGTGGGTAAGGTCTTATCAAAAATGGCGACGAAGGCATACGAGTCCCCTGCCCGGCCCCGGAAAGAAACGGGTAGCAACGATTGGCTCGACTTGTTAGCATTGAGCGCACTTGATTGAGTCTCCTCCGCTGTTCGTCCAAGAGGTGTTTGTTGCGGTTAAGACTGAGTGATGGTCGGGGAAGAACATGAATATTGAGGTCAAATAGTCAGTGACAGTTGAGAAAATGATCAAATACAACATAATTTGTTTATTTGAGATTACATAGATATCTATCGGAGGGTACTGAATGTCATCTATGTAGAAAACTCAGTAGAGAAAACATTATGATGCAGAGTGTGCTACTGTAGGATTCCCTGTACAACATGCGGTCGAACGTTTGAAACGGAATTGCTGGAAACGCAACTGCCGATGATGATCGAAAAAGGGTAAGACCTTGTCTTAGAACTTTACCAAAATGCTACTGAGCAGTGACATCATTACCAAGTCTTTGATCAATATTTCGCAAGATCATGGGACCAAGTATTTGATTAACACCAATCCTAGCTCACACCATTCCACTGTGACTACTCCAAGAGCCTCCTTTCAATTCCTTGAGACTCTAAATCACCATTTATATGATGATGCCTGTGCACGTTTTTTTTTCGGTCCATACAGGGCCCGCATTTATTAGAGGCCAGCCGTTTAATAGAGGCCCGTCGGTTATCGTTTAGGATCATCTTTCATGTGGTAGCAACATGTCCAAGAAACGTCATGATGCCTAGCGCATTTGTACAGGGAGAAATTATTTTTAACCAGGCAACCAGGTGATTATTAGAGGCCCGGCTCTTACATTATTAGAAACTTCAGACCCGACGCTTATTAAAGGCCCGGCTCTTGCGTTATTAGAAGATCCAGGCCTGACGCTTATTAGAGGCCCGGCTCTTACGTTAATAGAAGCTATAGACCTGACGCTTATTAGAAGCCCGGCTCTTACGTTATTAGAAGCTCTAGACCCGACGCTTAGTAGAAGCCCGCCTCTTACGTTATTAGAAGATCCAGGTCTGACGCGTATTAGAGGCCCGGCTCTTACGTTATTAGAAGCTCCAGACCTGACGCTTATTAGAGGCCCAGCTCTTACGTTAGTAAAAGCTTCAGACCTGACGCTTATTAGAGGCCCGGCTCTTACGTTATTAGAGGCTCCAGACCTGACGCTTATTAGAGACCCGGCTCTTACGCTAATAGAGGCTCCAGTCCTGACGCTTATTAGAGGCCCGCCTCTTACGTTTTCAGAAGCTTCAAACCTGGCGTTTGTTAGAAGTACAGTAATTTTTCCCACTGCTGAGATGTTGTTCAGCACAATGAAGACGGTTTTGATGGTAGCAGCGACTAAGGAAAGGGTCGCACACTGGACGTCAAGAAAGACAGTGATATGCAAGACAGGGCCTCGCTGTATCATTGTATTCGGGTGGCTTACCGAGTGGTTTGACTGGCAGTCAAAAATGGGCCTTGTAGATGGCTACGATAAATAGTCACCCTTGTTGTGGTGGATACGTTAAAGGCAGTCGCAGACGATAGGAGTTGCATGAATGATGGCAAATCCCATTGGTTTTCTCCCATGTTTTTTTTAACCTCTCACACGATGAGGTAACGCTTACGTGACCAAGCCCAAGTGACTCATTTCCTGGTGTATGAGGCAAGTGTCCATAAGCAGACAGTAACCACTAGGTCCTTTACCTTTCGGAATTTATAAAACTGAATAGAAATTATAACAATGAATTAACTGGAAGATCAAGTTTTAACTACATGTATTACATCATGCATTTTATTAGCACTACAAGATATATGAGAAGACAAAAGGCAGATACGTTCCATTTGGTCCATTTGGACCAAGCCTTAGATAAAAAGACGAAATGAAAGGATACACATGACATATACCTGCTGATTTAGGTAGGAGACACTTGATTTTGATCCCGTCTTCCTCCCACTTCCCCGGTCATTTTACTAAATCTCCTATTTTTTTGGTCAAATTCTTTAAAACCTTTTTGGCAGATGCCTAGCTATGATTGTATTATATATAACACATTGGTAAATAGTTTCAATAACTAAAACATTTACCCTGTACAACTTCCAGGAGATGACATGCGTGTCTGTGAACTCTGCGACTCATAATATCTACTGTGTAACATTCCTGTGGTTGGAAGGCTGCATTGTGATTGGCTATTTTTTTAAATCGTATTTGGGAGAAATCTCATGGTTTTATAACATGATAGAAACCATGAGTTTTCTCCCATAGGACAAGAAACTTGCCTTTTCCCCTTCTCAGACGATGGCAAAACCCATTGGAGAAATCCTATCGTCTGAGACGAGCTTTACACCCTGGTTTTTAAATCTCTCAGGCTCTAATTTACATGTGCTGTATTTGTGTGAGTTGCTGAATAAATCGGATTTGAACTTTTAACTTCACATTACTCATTGGCTACTCTTTGTATGAGTAGTAAAACTAAAGTACCGTGAAGAACAAGATTCAGATTTGAATCCCGAATCCCGAATCCCGAAACACGAATCTGTAAACTATGACCGGATTCAGATTCGATGCAAAAACCAGTGCTAAATTCATTATGTCTGGTGTTTTCAAAGAACTACTCAAAAAGTTCGGAAAACGTAGCAACACTAAACAACCAATTATCAATAATCAATAGTCAATCGTCAAATGATTTAGTGTTTTAGTATTCGAATCTCGATTACTCAAACACGAATTCGTAAACCATCATGAGTGTTAACATTACGATTTTCGAGCTCAAACTTGACACTAACAAATAACAGTTTCGATACGACACTAATATGTCATTATATAGGTAAACATATTAACCATTTATCTGACAAGATGACGAGAAAGGAAAAGGAGAGTCAGGAGGACAGACAGAAAGACAAACAGACAAAGGGAGACATAGATAGACACACACAGAGAGAGAGACAGAGATAGACTGAGTGAGATAGACAGACAAAGGGAGAGAGAGGGGGATGAAGAGAGACATAGATATATAGACAGAAACAGAGAGAGAGAGACAGACAGACAGAGACATAGATGGACTGAGCGAGATAGGCAGACACAGATAGAGGGAGAGAGCGACACAGATAGACAGCGAGAGAGGGGACAGATAGGGACTGAGCGAGACAGACAAAGAGAGAGAGAGAGAGAGAGAGAGGGACAGAGGCGTAAAAACAAAAATTCGAAATTGACTTGATAGAGAAAGAGAAAGCGATCATCCTTGAAATATTGGAACGTTTCTCGAGTACTGAAACCAGTACGTATACTGCTTGCAGCGCTGATATGGAAAGAAGGTTGAAACAAAACCTAGAAATATTGCTTTTGACAGAAATGGATCTGAGTCTGTGTGCCCCTGTACGCATTCTCAATATATAGGTAAGGAAAATAGTATATTCTCAATCTATTGTTTGCATAAACTATATACAACAACTTATACTAATGCTTTGTTTGAACATTACAATTAATATATGTCGAATTTGACAGTACGAAGAGTGTTCCAAAACTGTTAAGCCTGACTATGATCCCTTTGAAAGTGATCTCCAACTTTTCTTTTATTTGATTGCTATATACACTCTTCAAAAAAAGAAACGCAAAAGGAACATCAAAAATGGAAATTGAATTTTTGAGGTCGCATGTCGAATTAAACATATTTTTAGCATTGGTTTTTTGTTTCTGGTGTGTTTTGGAATATACTGCGTCAGCAACCGCAACCATAAATGATTTTGAATGGTGTTAGCGACCGTGATTGTCATGATGAGCATGACAGTCATGGAAGACAACTAAAACCCGCAATGATTGCTTTTCACGTGCAAAGCTTGAGGCTTTTTGAAAGGTGAAGGAACTCCTTTTATTCGCGTTGCTATACCTTTAATTCGCATTCCTACGCCTTTTTTCGCGTTCCTACGCCTTTTTCAGCATTCCTAGGCCCTTTTTCGCGTTTCTACGCTTTTTTCGCGTTGTTACACCTTTATTCGCGTTTCTACGCCTTTTGAATTTTGTTTTCATTTCGAAATCGGTCCATCAGGTTTTCGTAAAAAGATACTTGGAATCCAATGGGTCTAATTTTATTGACGTCATGTCATTGATAATACTTCCTCATTCTGTCTTGCATATCCAACCTGTATGTGACTTTATCCAGTAGTATCTCAAAATCTTGGTATCGTTTCTTTTGCACGTCAGTATAGATGTATGACGTACCATACATGCCAATACTAAACGCCAAATATCGTCTGTCCAGGCAACCGTTTTCGACATAATAAAATCTATGAAAGCATATAAGCTGCTTTGTTTCTAATGCACTTAAATTTGCTGCCCAATTATTGAATTTCTGAATTAACAATTTTTGTTTCTAAACTTGTTCGGAATGATGGAAACACGAGACATTTGGAGAAACCTAGAGTTTACCCTAGCTCATGCATGGCAACTTAGGGAAAGTACTCCTGGAGGAGTATCATCAGTTCATACATGTTTTTGACGATAGTCAAGTACATTTAAGCAACTGTTCACAAGACAAGACACACTATTCCAAACAGCGTCGTTCTTTAGTTACTCAACTACCAGAAAGCTCCGATCGGTATCATGTATTCGAGGTGCGACGTTTCTCAGAGCGTCACCTTCTGTGAAGAGGTACACGCTGTTTCCAAGGATAGCAAGCTCGTCCTTTATCTCCACAACTGACAGCCAACGGCCTGTTTCTAAACGGCCCAGCTTCCAAAATGTTGTAACCATTGTGTAATAATTCACCAGCCGATAGCCCCGTCGTTTTCTAAGCCAGACGATCAGCAACTCCTGTCCTGGCAAAAGTGCTTGAAACCCTCGCCCAAGGACTGGAAGCACTTTGCCAACATGGATCCTACTGCACCATGTCTCTCGGATGTTCTGGTAGTTGCAAAGAGACACAGCCTGCGCCCTTGGCGAGAAGAAAACGAACTGACTCTCAGAAGGTACGATTTTTAGGTCTCCTATTAAGCCGACTATTCTTGTCAGGATTACTCTCTCATTCGTTCTCAGGTTCAAGTATAAGACGCTATTGGCTGAATAAAGTTTATAATTGAAGATCAAAGCATTGTCCTTTTTGTCCCAGTTCAAGAAATCGATGGTGGTGTTTTTACTATTGGGAATCACAAGTGATGGTCTTCGTCTGTTGAGACAGGCCCTGGCCAGTGTTCCATGACCTTGGATGAAGTAGACCGTGCAGATCTCACTGTGAATTACAGGGGTCTTAAACACCGGCTCTCTCGTGTAAACGCTCGTAATACGTGAGAAGTCAGTATACGCTGGGTTGTAATTGTAAATAGAGAGCTTCTTTGTGGAGACGAAATACCATAGCCTTGACGAATAAAATGATTGGTCTCTGCATGTACATGGGTTTTTGTTCAATAAAGCCTTACTCTTCTCCAATTTGAGCAGTAGACGTAAAATTTGTTTGATCTCTTCCTTGGTCAAATTTGATTTCATATTTCCAAAAGCCGATTTGTTTTTAACTCTGCCACTCGTCCCTTTCACCGTATGAGTTGTTCTATTAAATTGTAAGTCACTTTTGTATGTACTACTCGAGATGTCTTGCAAAACACGATTCTGTTTCTTGATAGATATGCTTCTTTGTGGTGTTGGCAGTTTGCCAATTTCACGATGAATATTCTCTTTTCGAACTGGAATGTTTTGGGACTTATGCTTTTCTCGTAATTTGACATTCACAGTTTTAGCGGATTTTGTGGATCTTTGGGCAGTGGAATTGTCTTCATCTCTGAATCCGATTGCTCTAGCTTTAGATGAGTTTGTAAGTCTTTCAACAGCGAAGTTTCTGAATCCACCATCGGCAGCTTTAGAAAGTTCTTTTAATCGAGGAATACGACGTTTTCTGCCCTTGTCTTTCACTGCCTGTCTGTTTCTGTGCATTTTTGTTCTGTGAAAGTCAATCTCGTCTCTGTCAAGTGTTGTATGCAAAGGAGCGATACCAGTACTAACAACTTGTCTGTCCTCGGGTAAACTCATTATGCGATCATCATTTGAGACATTCTTCTTGTCTTTCTGTTGATCTATAATGTTACTTGCTGTGGATGTTAAGTCTAAATTAGTATTACCTCTTCCGACGTCAGCTTCCGTCCTCTCAGATCTAGCGTCTAGACTCACGGGGTTGGATAGTCTCTCTGATAAAGTGGATGGCTGTTTCAAAGCAGATACCACTTCCTCTATCCATGGCCTTCTTTCTTTGAAGTTTCTACGCCCTCCACTTCTTCTGAAATAGCCATGACGGAAGGTTGAAGGTGTGGCAGAGCTTGAACGTTCTGTGATGTAACTGAGGCCAAATTTGATCCAGGGTAATGGCCGACGCAAAGGAGGTAAACCTGGTGTCCGGTCATTGAAGGGAGACCACTCTGGTGTTTGAAGATTCAAGGGAGGTAGCCCTGGGTTTCCTAGATTTCTCTCTGCTTTATGTCCTGCACCGTCTGCTTTCAATGGCCAACGGCAGATTTGGTTTGAATTGCCGATCACATCCTCTGTATCCACTCTGACGAGAAGCACCGAAGTCAAAGCACCCTGCATCACAGTTCTGTATCCATAAAGGCAAGATTCAGATGAAGACACCTTTCCAGTAGTCTCACTTTCCTCTCCACAATGACAGCTGTATTTGTCCCCGTGAACCAATATTCGCAGAAACTGATGTCCATTGCATCGCATTGGCTCATTTCTGAAACATTCAGTAACAGAACGGAGCCTAGTCTCTGCGGCTGCAAGAGGGCATAGCAGCCCGAACAGGGATACCAGCTTACACGCTAGAAACACGAACATCTGAAGAACCTGATTGCAAGAGAACCAGCTTCTATTCAGAAAGATACCGCACGTATTAAATCTGAACAAGCCGAACACAGCCTTTTGCTCTCAGTGTTCATCTGTCGAGGACCATCCTCTATTCAGCAAGATTCAACACGTATTAAATCTGAACAAGCCGAACACAGCCTTTTGTCATCAGTGTTCATCTGTCGAGAACCATCCTCTATTCAAAAAGATTCAACACGTATTAAATCTGAACAAGTCGAACACAGCTTTTTGCCCTCAAAGTTTATCTGTCAGAATGGTAATTTCAAGATTATATTCATGGTATATCTATGTGACGTTGTTCACTGCTCATTTGGTACAGAAGCTCATTTCAGGTTTTCCAGATAAGCGTTGTCTGATATTTCATTTCTAGTCCGATTGTACCTCTTGGCTAAAAACTGATAGTTCGCTAATGTTAATGTGAGAATAGATAAAGGTTTTTATACTATCAAACAAACATATGATATTTCATGGTAGAGTCGTTCAACTTAATTGCCATCCATTTGTACTGATATTCACTTATCTCTGTATAGATTTTGTGTTTATGTGTGTATCTGTGCGAGACCCTTTCTTTGTCCATGTGTGTGTCTGTCTGTGGGTGTGTTCTTTATGTGTGAGGGTGTGTGCGTGTATTAGTATCAGTGTGTGGAGGGTGGTTGGGTGTGCCTGTCTGTATGCATGTATGTATGTGTGTGCGTGTATGTATGGCTGGATGTGTGTGTGTATGTGTGTTGGGGGTGTATGCATGTATGTATCTGTGTGCGTCGGTGAGTGTATATATATGTATATATGTATGTGGAGGCTTGTTGGGTGTGTATGTATGTATGTATGTAATGGATGTAATGTATGTATGTATGTATGTCTGTCTGGATGGACGTGTGTGTGTGTCTGTCTGTGTGTGTATACATGTACATGTACGTACGTATGTAAGTATAC
>JAUELE010064566.1:4772-15484 GCA_031471655.1 Diodora aspera
ACCTATGTTGTGCCCCCCCCCCTTTATGCAAATCCTGGATCTCACCCTGTCATACCGCTTTTCAAGAAAAAATCTACCAAATAAAATGAACAAGGATATATTATATACATGTAAGTTAATCATTATATTATTTCAGAACTATATTTTGTTTATTCCATTTTATATTATTTTATGACAGCTCATTATATATAAAAGTTAAGCTCAAGTGAACACATGAATTGGGTTTCTCTACCGATGTGATAAATTAATGCAGCCCATTAATTATCATGGGAAGGTAAGTGCGAAACACTGTATCAACATGTACCGTATTTATTATAGTCGCTATGCACAATAAATATTTCATTATAACACAACACAGTCAAACGATCCAGAACATATAATATTATTTTGACGAAAACCTTATAAGAATATTTGCATTTTTCAATCGGGTTATATTAGTTGTTTCAAATGGTTATTAAGTCGTTGCTATTAATAATTTCGTTTGAATTAACTTCGTTTATAATATAGTGTATTTAAGAAGTAGTTTTGTAAAACTGTTAAAGATAAAAATGTAATGTAAGTGTGATTTAAACCTCATTTGAAATACGGAGATAGTTCGGTCGAGATAGCGTAAAAAAGCGTTTAAGATTGTCCATTTCATGTGTACGTGCTCAATTGGGGACTGGCAGCAATAAAAGCGTTGTTCATCTCCTCGCGGGTAAAGGGTTCGTCTTCAGGAAAATATCATCACTTGTAATTATTCCAAGCATTGTTTATTGAAGCGCTGATCTTGGGAGTTGTCGATGCGAGTGTCTTTATCATCTGAAAGCGACCTTCGTCAATTACGAGGGAAAATGGATGCAATTCACGTAAAACCAACAGAGGAAATATCAGTTGTAATTAGGGGATTTACTTTGGCTAGCTACCGAAAAGTTGCGTCAACTTTGCAACAATTTCCGCCAATCACGGGCCGCGACAAACGTGACTGCGCTACACCTAAGTCATTTACGATTGATTGATGGTTGACCGTGTCAATTTCAACTGACGTTGAATTCACCAGCTTTTTATGACGCGCCCGGTGTCAATAGCTAGCGTAAGCATAATATTTCATGAAAAAGACGAGCGATATCTCGTTGGTGGAGAGTGGCTAAATACATACTCGCTTCTTGGCATTAAGGTTTGTATCATGCAAAATAACCCGAACCGACGTCGCTATATTGACAGTGGTCGGCATTCCTTGTCCAAACATTTCTTCTCTAAGCGTGTGCTCGAGTTCGACTCAAGGGTTTCTTCATTAAACCTTTATTCAAAGGAAATTTTGCTCTTTCATTCTAGATTCGACAAAAAGCCGGGCTTGCGTTGGTCGAGATCACATGTCCGCAGTCTATCATTTGGACTCGGCTCAAGTACCATATTTGGCTGCTCTGGGGAGAAATGCTCTAATGATTTCTGGGACGTTTAAGATTGGAGGTTTTAGCTCTGACTCGCTGCGCAAATTTTAAAGCAAATATGTGATATGCCGACATCAAACCGCCAAATCAATGACGAATTGTAGATGGCATATTTACGTAAGTAATTCAGCAAAAATCCAGAACTGTAGCAAAATCGTAAAATAAATATATACGTCAAGTCGAAAAAATATATCTTCCTCAATCCATGGATAAATATCGATTTTTGATAATTGAAATAACACAAATTGAAACAAATGTAAAATAAATGTCAATGTAATTCTTGTGAAAATACGAAAGTAATCTGCAAAAATATAAACTTCGGACTACAATTAGGTAGAATTCCACGAATATGTTGGTTAAACAAGAACGTGTCAGTTTTGCGAGAGCCTACGGAAACAAACCTTAGGGATATGGGTAGATTATCGTCGAAACTTCACGCAATAAAGAAAACGGATTAAGTCTTTAAGTGTCCGTGCTACACGGGCCACAGTTCCCACGGGTCCTCGTTCATACCCTTTCTTATCCCCCAGGAATGTGATGCTGGGAGGGGGAGGGGGGCAACAATAACAGATTATCGTCCCCCAGTGTAAACACCGAAACAGAAATACAAGGATGTTCGTATCTAAGCTGTAATCGCCCTTGAATAGACATCGCCGCGTAACGGACAGGTGCGAGCTGTTCAAACTCAAACGTGTGAAATTGACATAAAAATGTACAGTAAGACGTGTCAAAGACATGATAACGTTGTAATGAACACTCATTTGTTATCACGGCCGGAACAATGTTATCGCAACCTTTGTAAAGACTTTGCAAACTGTATTGATTTTATTTATTGTTTACCTTTTCTTGCACGTGCTCGGCTGTCGTTCAAATACTTAATATACACGATCTTAAGTATATACTGTTTAAGTATCTTTATTAACCAACTCGAGCCATTGTTACAGGTTAATATATTGACATAACTCATATTAATGACGTTGCCAATATTAGTGTTAGTCTATTAAAGATATACAATAACGTCTATGAATGCGACGAGTCTTACAATACACCTTATTAATCTTGTGACAAGAGGTTCAAATACAGGGGTAGTTTTCTTTGTTATAAATCGTAAATGATCATTCCTCGAAGGGTTAGAAGGGATATTTGGGTTCCCCGTGTATTCCGTGCTTAGACAAGAGAAATAGTTGGGTTGTGAGGGGTTCCGCTGACTCTAGGGCTGTTCTTCTATTATAGCTATCACCGTTTATCTTAATACGTCGTACAGAGGAAATATTACCTTTATATTGAGTGAGATATCTCCCAGACATTTATTCAAAACTGTGAAACATTTTAATAACTTTTAAAACTTTAACATTAACATTTATCACGCATAGGAGAAATGTCCAGGAGTCTTGAATATAGAAATCATTTGCATGTTTCGTGAGTGATTTTCTAAATGTTTTCCAACTGCACTTGCGTTGATATTCCGATAGATTTCCGAATGCATATGTCATCAGTGTTGAACTCAACAGCCATGCAAACGTTTTATTCAAGAAAAAAAGCAAAAAGAAAGTAAATGAAAATTACAAATAACAAAAAAATATTTTAAAAGTTGATAATTTACGAGAAAGAGTCGCTCTACTCTTTTGTTCCATGGTATTAGATTTACAATTCGCAATATTATTGTGTATATACTTAAATACACGACGAACTCCACAGGATGCAACAAAACAATATATAGAATATTCTGATTTGCAGAACTTTATAAAATAAGTGATGAATTTAAAACAAAATATATTTCCTTTATTTATCAAGTTGACTTTAATGTTAGTACTAAAACACGAGATTTTAAAAATGATAAGGTTGGAAAACCTGTTTATATGAATCTTCAAGAAAAGAGTGATGATCTTTAAAATGAATTTTCTCCGGAAAATATTATTATCCTTGGCGAAATTAAGTCTACGCGGAAATTATTTTTCGTTTATATTTTGATAACGTAATTACCCAAACTCATCATTGGTTATGATCCAGGCTTGAAATTGACAAGAGGCACGCGGGCGCTCGGACTCGGCTGAATTATGCCCGCCGGCGAATATGAAAAATTTATTTCAGCAGATCAGTTGATGCCGAGTTAACCTCGTCCCCAAAGGCTCAAATCGAACAAGCCGTGTTGACAATGCCGCGTAACAGCTGAACAAAATCGGAGTCTCGTCCGCTCAGATGATTTGGTAATTAGCGCATTGCCAGTGTTAATCACGCGATAGGTGAGAAATTGACAAGAATGTGCTTGATCTAATCTACTTGAGTAAGCTTGTATTGTGTTTTGTGTACACTGGAATTTGGAAATTGACACGTTTTGTACTGCTAGTAATTTACTTACGGACATCTTTATCAACCCGTCGTCACTTTCCAGTTTTACCGTTCCATGTCGTTTTTATATTTTTATTTCTAAACAGTTTAATCGGAAAACTATACAGGAGAAAATAGAAGCTTCACCTCGATGCATGAATTAATTCAGAATTTAATTTATCCTTTACGAAAATTATTTTGGCTGTCATTTATGCAATACATTTTTGTTCTTTAATAGCTTTCCGTTTTATGCATATGCTTGACAATACGTTTATGCATAGAAAGATATTTACGTTTAAATTAATAAAATCAGAAAGCATAGAAAATAGCCTAAGTTTAAATCACTAAAATCAGAAAGTGTAGAAAAGAGCTTATGTTTACATCACTGGAATCAGAAAGTATAGAAAATAGCCTATGTTTACATCACTGGAATCAGAAAGGATAGAAAATCACTGGAAGCAGAAAGGATAGAAAATAACCTAGGTTTAATTCCCTAAAATCAGAAAGCACAGAAAATATTCTACGTTTACATCATTGGAATCAGAAAGGATATAAAATAACCTAGGTTTAAATAACTAAAATCAGAAAGTGTTAAACGATACTCATGCCCTGAACTCGAAGTGTGTATGTCACGAGTCGTGAAGATTTTGAATGTATCAGTATTACATATCCTAATGTATATGAGCATTGAATTCCCTGACTCAAAATTGTATTTTGAGAAATCTAAAACGGTATTTGCTTTAACATTTTCGCATGTTTCAAGTGCAATTTTATTTTAGGTTTATATTTATCACAAAGAAAGTGCACTTCTTTCGTTCGACATTGGTTGGTAGCGATTATTTCACCGGAATAACAATATCACTCTGACGTCGAAAATAGATAAACAACGTTTGAAAGATTTGAAATTAATATTCCGTCAATCAATGGCAAACGATGGGGGATTCGGAGCCAGTATGGATGTATTTTGTTGGACAGTAATGATAACATTGTCAAACAATGAACGCTTGTAGCACGAGTTCATTTTTTTGCAGTAAAACAGTTCGTACCTAATTAGTTCCGCGTAGATGCTTTCCATAAGAAAATATACCCGGCGGCTACAAAACGATTTTAAACAAATCATTCGATTCCAAGTGAGCGAACATACAGCGACAAACGTGTTACAGAGAATTTAAATTGTTGCAATAATATCAACAAAATATGTGGATAATTTACAATGAATTCAAATGAATTCAAATGTAGTATTATGCGATACGATATCTGTTGAACGCCGTGATTGTTTGATTCTCGCTTCGTTTAATACGTTTCATTGTTGACCGTCTCTCACAAACTTAAATAAACATGGCTTGTTTTCCTGCCATCGCTACTCGGCAGCTGATACTTATAATAAAATAGGAATATCTGTTCGACCAAAAATTGTAATTGTCTTTCTGTATGTTAATATATCGAATTTTACACGATATATATGTTTAATATCGCCGGCTGACACTTGAGTTGTTCAGTCGGATAATAATTACAGAAAGACAGACACGACTTTATACATTTTCGTATTTAGATTTAGTCAGTAAATTGTTAAAATATGAATTGTGGCAGAATATTAAAACTCCGAATCTGAGTTTTAATTCACTTTAAATGTTGTTAGACACATTTTTACAGGGATCTAAAACTCGAATCCATCACAATAATGAGTTAAATGACGTTGTTAGACAATTTTGACAAGAAAATAATTTTCATGTATTAGTTTGAGATCATTTTCACTTGAGAATTAACTTTTGAAGATTAGAAATTATAATGTTGACGGTGATTGTGTGTATGGAAAAATGAACAACACTTACCTATTTTTAGCCGCCGCGGCTCTGTCCCGTTGCCGACGATTTTTAAACCAGTTTCCAACTTGGGTGGGAGTTAGGCCTGTGGCCTGGGCAAGCTCTCTCTTCTTTGTCGGGTTCGGATACGGGTCTTGAAGATACCATTCCCGGAGAAGATTTCTCGTTCGTTCTTTGAAACAGTGAGTTTTCTGTTCCCCGTCCCAAATCGTCCTGGGTAGCGGGTATTTCTTCCGTACGCGGTACTTATCAACAGGACCGAGAGGCCGGCCTCGAAGTTTTTCGGCCTCCTGATAATGGGCCTCCAACCACATGGCTTGAAGTTTGGCATGAGACTCTTTCGTGAATTTCTGACTTTCTAAAATGTGATACAAGTCCCTAAAATTGCCGGTATGGAACGCCACGAGGGCTCTGGCTCTCAGAACCGACTCGTGCTTATTGAGGGCTTCACAGGCTGACGGGTTCACTGGTAGAGACCACAAAAATCGTCCAAGTCTTTCGATGTCTCCACTTTCTTCTAAAGTCTCACACACCTTGGCGACTTGCTGAGGGGTGAAATGAAGTGTTGGGAGGGGAAACATGGCCGGCAGCATGCCTGTTTCTACCCCACAAATTCCGAACATCAGGATAAACGGGTGTTCTTCGACGGAGTAACGCCGACTCTAAATAATACTGGTAAATGTCGACTCTCTTCCAAACGTGTTGTTTCTTTGAGAGTGATCATACATCGACACTATTATAAACAGAAAGCATTGGGGAGTGGCTACGGTCACCTTATGTGTCAGTTTTTATCACAACGGTGCCTGGAATAGGAGCTTGCATTCACACACCTCAGGCGGCCCAATCACCAATTTCCTTCCAAACTATTGGGCGAAGGCTGATCCCTCACTTTGTTGTCATGGCGACGCTGTCAATCACCGTTGATAGCTGTCAATCAAAACCGCTCAGCCAACGCGGAACGAGCTCGCCGGTTGGCTGGATTTTCCAGCAATAACACGCGGCTGTAAGATGTAAACATACACCCACAATCTTGCCTTAGACTCCGCCAAAGGAATTACGGATCAGTTTGCACTCCGATATCTGAGTTTGTCGTCCATCGCATTAATCCGAATTGCGATCGGTTGGCGATTTCGAAGATTTAATGAAGACAAGATGCACTGAGTTCTGACATCGTGGGACTTGAGTAACTATCCGCAGTTTCAACATGAACACACACTCGTGCATTCCCACGCTAGATTATTTAATAACAAGAGTATTTTCGCTAAGTTTGTTGTCGTTGTACCCAGCAGCACACGTGTTATATGATGTAATACACGTATTGTCATATTATCACGAGAAGAAAACAAGAAGTAATTATAATTGAACTGAACAGTAAAACTATCTCTGTCCACTGTTCAGTATGTTAACGATCAGTTGCTAGAGTCGCATTTATCATAGACACCTTATCCAGTATATTACTAACATCTTCTTTGACGGAAAACTGGAAGATGTATCATTTGTAAGTGAAATGCATTAGGTGTATCAAAAATATTATACGTCTTCATTTGTAAGCATACAATGTATCAAAATGTCAATTAAAAGTTGAATTATTTGATTTTTTTTAAAAATAACCGATAATTTGACTTTAAGTCATGTGGATTATGTGGATATGGAATATATACTGACGTGCAAAAAAACGATACCGAGCTTTTGAGAGACTACTGAATAAATTCACACATACGTTAAATGTACAAGAGATACCCCTTCAAGATTAGGAAGTTTTATCAATGACATGATGTGCATCAAATTACACTCACTGAAATCCAAACATCTATGACATAAAGACGAAAGGGAAAATAATTGAAATCATTTGGCATCGTTTCTTTTGCACGTCAGTATATTAAACGTGTCCTTTTGTAAGTATGCAATGCCAAATGTTAATTTAAAGTTTGATTTCTTTAAAATGACAGATAATTTGACTTTAAGTAATATGGATTATGCGGATATTATATAATATGGATTATAACATGGAGTATGTTCATAGTATAGATTTCACTTTCCCATTGCAGGCATATAAGTGACTTTACTGTTTGATCGAAGAATCGGTATTGATTTGTCACAGCTGTAACCTTGACCTACTCGTAATTAACTTTCGCTATATAAATGGACTATTAACTTTCGATTTAAAATATCATTTATTATTATTATTAAAATACCTATTATTAGTATGCTCTCAAAATTTAAAATCTTACGTCGTTGAAAAAAAGTACTGTAGGAGTGATGTTCCGAGCAATCGGATAGTTCTCATTCAGATTTGCATAACTCGATGTTCGCAGTCTCGTCAGTTCACTGAAACACATATACTGCTGGAGAGAAGTAACGGAACGCTAAGTTGGAAACATTGTTAAGGGAAATATCATCTCAAGTGTTCCACGTTGATGTCGAAGGGTCATACAGAGGCATGAAAGATGCACCAGATACTGACAGTTCATATGTTTCATGGCTGATTACAATATTCGAGATGTTCATAATGCATTGACAGTCAAATATAATACCTCATATATACCGTTCCATTATTTTTGTCCATGAGTATATATGCGCATCGTGATTATACTATCGTTCGGTTAATGCAGTGTCTGCCGGCGCGTATATTGAATTCACACAAAATATACTAACTTGCAAAAGAAACAATACCAAATTAGTTCAATTATTTTCCGATACGTCCTTATATCATAGTTAATCAAAGGGATGTTTGGATTCCGATGAGTGTAATTGATTGACACCAAGCAATTGATGAAACTTACTAATCTTGAAGGGATATCTCTTGCTTATCCAACGTATGTGTAAATTTATTCTGTAGTCTTTCCCTAAATCTTGGTATCGTTTCTTTTGCACGTCAGTATAGTTTGTATTCTCTTATTCAGATTGTTTTCATGAATACAATCAACAAATGTGAGAAAACGCAGCTATTGTAACTCCGCACGGGAAAACATTATTTAATTATATTGTATTTAGAAGATTATGATATATTATTAGTTTTCAAACAAATGGCATAATAATCGGAAATAATTATTAATTTACACATCTCTTAAACTTTAATAACAAGAAGACTGTAATCCTTGGATGCGTAGTAATGATAAATAATTCACCCTCTCCGATTGATAATGGTAAAGAAGGGATAAACAGAAGAGAGAGTTGCAGTGATGAAAATACAACTACTCACGCTGAAATGACATCACCTGCACCGACTAATTCCAGTATATTGTCACCACTAATAACAATAATAACATTAATAACAATAACATGACAAGGATATTAAAAATGCAACGTTTTCGTACGAGAGCTTTCGAGAAGGGCGCTTCCACGCGAGTTGTCATGCATAAAATAGGTTTCGAGAGGAGCCTGGTAAGACCCCAATTTGCTGTAATAGTTATTCTCCTGTAAAGAGGGATTGAGAAATCCGTATAACTGAGAGTTTTATTAGAGTTCGGGATGGACGGCAATCGTGCTCCCGTAATCTGGCAAATTAGAAAATCACTTGTAGAAATTAATAATCTATAAGAGGGGAAAGTTGGTCGTTGTGAATTTAATCAACTCTCAACCAACCGGGTTGATTTAAGCTCCTTACTCGCCAGTTTAGGAATACTGTCCTCGTCTTTAATTTCCGGAAACTGATCTGAATGTTATTAGCGAGTTACTCCCCCTGTGTAATTGGAGATAACTTAATACTAAGGTTACCCCTATTCTGCACCGCTCGTCTGACAGAGAAGGGAGCAGGCTTCTAGACGACTTTGTAATCTAATGATAAAATATTGCAATGTCCAAATTCTCCAATCGATCATTTTGTGTTAATATTTTGACATTATGGAGGTTTCACGATCGACGCTCCAACCCCACCCCGACTCTGCAGTTAAACAATAAATTCGAAATATAAGTCAGAAATTTTAACAAATTTCATGTATCTGATCTGTTTCACGAGAGCTGAATGCAGCCAGCTGGTGCAATAGACACATACATCAATCATGGCTTAGAGTTAACGGCAATTGACAACATTTAATATTACGCTAAACATGGCGAAATGTTTGTTCATTGTTTCATGGCATTATTCATAACACGGTTCGTAATTTTGTTTAAATGTTTACTTTAGCCGTATCCTTTGTTTTCGTATTTTGGACTTTGGAGTCGTTATTTGTTAGTCTAAAATATACATTAAAATCAACAGAAAAGGAAAACAACATTTACGAAATGGTTTTTAAAAGGAAAATATAACAACAACATGTGTATCATATCAGATTTCGTATATCAAATATACCCACTTTATGCAATGAATGGCGTATGCTACGCATTGTAACCTTAAATGTTCGCATGTATACTGAAGTCGAAAAGAAACGCACAAAAATAGTAGCCTTTTCTTCAACCGCTGTCTGTGTGTCACTGCTCATCAATAAAGTTATGAGCTTCAGGTAGTCTCATTTGATCAGGGCCATATCCAGGATATGCGTAAGGGGGGTGGGGCGAGATAATAGATATCATTTTCTAGAGGTGTCCGGGGGCATGCTCCCCTGCAATTAAAAAAAAATTAACATGCAAAATGGTACATTCTCAGCACATTTCACGAGTTTTCGAAATATTTTAGGATTTGGTTTGCTGTTAAGGAGACGGGTGGGGGGGGGGGGCACGTGCCCCGTGTGCCACCTGGATCCGGGCCTGTTTGTTCTCATGACGATGAAACAACTCTCGTTTGAATAATTAGTTTCTAAAAATTGACAACATTTGTTTGTTTGCCTTCAGTCTTCTATGAAAGTCTTGATATAGTTTCTTTTGGACGTCAGTATATATTGCTGTGTAAAACAGATCAATGCATTCGATTCTTTATTAAGTTACTAGTAAAAAATTAAAGATTTAATGAAATCAGAATAATAGGAAAATGATAGAAAGTTGCTTATAACCCATAACCCATCTATTCATAGCACAGGACGTTCGTCAACAGGAGCGGATCTAAAATTTGTGTAAAGAGGGGGGGGGCGCAATATTGATCATGAAATATATCATGTTCTAGAGAGGTCAGGGGAGCAAGCCTTCGGGACATTTTGAAAAATTAACATGCAAGATGATACGATTGCAGCCCATTTAACATGTTTTCATATTCTAT
>JAUELE010064676.1:0-15481 GCA_031471655.1 Diodora aspera
ATTGCACAGACTGTCAGAAATGCTTGCTTTCGGTGATGAAACCCAGTACATTCCGGATCTGGAGGAACCAAACCTAGGGCACCAAAAATATTGGGGAGTTGGACAACGGTATATTGAGGACACAAGCTTACTTACATGTCTGCTGCAAATCTCGGAAACTTAGCACTATTTTGTTGCTAGTGCATCGAGACTTAGGAAAAAGGACAGCCTTGAATAACACAGACGGATGCTTGCACGGAGTCAAATATCGGAATTACATATTAACATCTTCTGTTCAACAAATCTTTTAGTTACGCTGGCGAAGGTTTGGCTTGTTATATAGAACAGTACGTTGTATTCTGATTTTTCGAGCGTCTTGTCGCATTGTTTTAATAATCATTCATCTCTTCCCCCAGCATATGTGCTTATAATGAAGTGTTATATTAACCACAATGCTGTAGTGAGTAGTCACGGGTCTCATGAATTGCACGTGCGCCGTTCCATCTGCTGGACGATATTTTGACCTTTGCGCAAGCTCAACTTATATTACAGGCAGCAACATTGGCAGTTGCTCAACGCAGCTGACACGGTCATGTCCTGCAGCTGCAATGAGAGGATCTGAACACTCGAACACACTGTGCTCAAAATGTGGTCTAACATAAATCTTGTCTTTGCTCATGGCGGATTTCTTTTTAACAACCTACTCGCTTGAAGATTGCTTTTACTTCAAGGTATTAGAAGAAAGCGTGATTCATTGATTCTGAAAATCTAAAACTTCTTTCACCTGACTGAACTCGAATAAAATCAGAACGGAACATAGCATTTTCGGCTGTTGAAATTTCCGCCCCCTATCAATCATACTCAGTACTTTAATTAGTCAGATCAGCGGATAATTTGGGGATCGATAAAAGATGGTGCCAAAAATCCTTTAATATCAGTTGTTATAAAGGCATCCGCACGCCAAGCATATTCTCACTCATAATCGCATACACTTTATTCCCAATTTATCATGTCCGTGGCTAATGCATTAATTTTCTGAAAATATACTAAACATGCAAATTTGGAAAACAAATCACGAAAAATAATGTTAATAAATGAGAATATAATACTATTTCTTATACTGGGAACGGAGACAGCATCTTGTTAAGATGTTCAATTTTGAGCAATCATCAGCGTCCATGAATTACACTGAGCTTGTCTGGCATCAGCTTTGCCGGATCGATGGAATATTTTAGTATTTATGGAAATGTACATGTACGTATATTATGTCAATGTTTAATATTATGATCAGGTATACGTGTCACATTAGGTTAAACTTTGTCTTAAGTTGGATACATGTACGTAGTCACAGTTGGTGTTTTCTTTTCACAACACAACTTATGGAACGATAAATTTACATAACGTTATGTGCATGTACATACAACGAATAATACACACACGATATAGCATGTTTGTCGGTTTTACAGAATATTCCAATTCATGTTGGGACCCTCGGGCGACACAGTAAATATAACAAACTTTCCAACAGAATCTTAAAACAATTTGTAAACCTGGTGAAACGTTACACTTGGAGTCTGTGTTGAATGGACATTATAACTCTTTTAAACGGACATCCGATTTTTTTAGTCCACCCCCCCCCCCCCGGCCAAGAGCCCAAAAGGGGGATTATGTCATGCCGATGTCCGTCCGTCCCGGAACCTTCTGAAATCAACTCCTCCCACATTTTTCGACGGAATTTTTTTTATACTCATATCAGATGTTGTCTATATATAGCTATAATACGCATATCACATTTCATTCTGATTGGATTATATTTACAGCATTAATGTTATGGCCCTTGATTCACGATACCAGACTTCTTTCATTCTGAAATCAACTCCTCCTACATTTTTCGACATAATTTTCTGAAACTCACCAGATGTTGTCTATATACATGTACATGTATATCTATAATGTGCATATCGCATTTTGGTTCCGATTGGATTATATTTACAGAAGTTATGGCCCTTGATTGACAAAAAACAGACTTTTTTCACTTTGAAATCAATTCCTCCCACATTTCTCACCAGACTTTCCTGAAACTCACCAGATGTTGTCTATATATAGCCATTTATCATACGCATATCGTATTTTCGTTTCGATTGGATACTACTTACATGAGTTAAGGCCCTTATTCACAATACCAGACTTTCTTAACTCTTAAATCCATTCCATATTAGCTGCTATTGTTACATTGTCTTTGAAGGGATGCGGTTGGTGTAGTGGTTAGCGCGTCGGCCTATCAATTCGTCCTTCTTGACGTTCGCAGATTTGGAATCCTGCCCTGGGCAGTTGGTTGTCAACTCTTGCACATTCGTTCAACCCGGAGAGTGGAGCCCCATATCGTTTTGATATAGCTGACATATTGATGAGAGTCACGTAACAGTGATGGTTCATTACTGACATAAGGTATCATTTGTGACAATATTGTTTTTTATTGTCGAACAAAAATCTTCAATTGATTTCAGATAAATATAGATTTATATTTATTGTTAATTAGGATTCTTTTATATACTTGCATATTTTGATTTTATACCCCATGTGTCATAGAATGTGATGTATGATTGTGATATCATTAGGTGAACACTTGAGGTATTGTAATATATTTGTTATCATGGATTTGTTTAGCGGCGAGGAATCTTGTGCTTTCAGAGCTCTCTTGTTTTCAGGATTTGCCAGACGAGTTTAGTCACATATGACCATCAGACAATTACGTTGCCAAATATATTTATTATGAACATCAGTCGCATGCCATCATACGTATTATATACAACACACCGACAATGTGAACATGATACAGTTTTAAGATGCACACTATGTATACTCTGAATTAACATACCAATGGGTTTAAAAAAAGATGAGTTGCCAGTTAAAGCACTGATGTTCAATGAGATAAAAACAAAAGTAGACCACGCACATGTCACTGTGGCAAATCCTAAATTGGGGTAGAAGATCTCTGCAAAAAAAGCTGAACAGCAATCAAAGATGTCATTGAACTAGCGTCGGGAACACATCATCTTCATTGTTCATCTCCCGACTCCGTCCAAGTCTCTGAAACCTATTTTATCCACTTCCGCACCCTCTATGTATAGAGAGAGTCTATGAATAGTTATCAGGTTTCTATTTGAGGAAAGAACCCATACAGCGGATAAGGTGGAACGCGAATGGAGGTTCTAGTTGATAGATGGTGCGATGTACGAATAAAATTGATCCCTGACCTTTTGCTTCGATAGTTGTAACCTTTTGAAGAAGCATTGAAACAAGTGAAGACGGAGGTCCAAATGGTTAAATTCTCTTAACCAACACAGATAATGTGGCTCGAGACTCAGATGTCTGTTTATTTGCCTTATGGCGAAATGTCAGGCTAAGACACAGACGAGAAATTTACGAAAAGGTTAGGTAGTTCAAAGGATTTGTGTCGTGAAGATGCTAATTGCAGTAATACACATTACACTCAAACACCAGCCAGATTTGTGTCTGACCTGCTTATAATTATTGGTTTGTCGATAGTACACGCCGATTCAGAAGACACTCCATCTTCATGGTGACAACTGAACGTGAAAGCTGCAATGAGACCTCATATCCGATATATTATTTAAGTTTATCAAAAGGGTTCTCAGGTTATTTTGCATAAATAGTCGAAATCTCTTAACAATGGTCGCGCCCTTTGACCTATGACCTCCAAAATCAGATCAGTTTGTAAGACTAAGGTCGAGGCGGTATATGTCATACATACTTTAAGTTGACCTAACAGCCCTCGAGCTATTTTGCATAAAGTGACAAAATCAATGTTTATTAATGGGCCATGCGCTTTGATCTATGACATCCAGAATGTAATCAGTTCGTGTAACCAATGTCTTGGCGATATATGCCAAATATAATTTGAGATGCTCCCATGATTATCTTGGTCCTACGGTCATCTTGCATTAAAGGATATAATACATTTGCAGAGACAATGGTCACGCCATTTGACCTATGACCTCCAACATCTAATCAGTTGGTCATGCCATTGTGTAGTTAGTATATCCTAAATATATTTTCAGTTGACCCAACGGTGATCGAGCTGTGTTAAATAAATAAAATATGCAATTACTAACAGCGGCCACACGCTTTACCTATAACCTCTGACCAGTTCGTGAGACCAATGTCCAGGCGGTGTACGCCAAATATGAATTAAGTTAGGTCAACGGTGTCCGAGTTATTTTGCACACAGTTACGAAATCTATGTTCAGTGACACCCTTTGACCTATGACTTCCAAAATTCAATCAGTTCGTGGAATCAATGCGCAGATGGTATATACCAAATATAATTTAAGTTGGCCTACGGTTCTTGGTTTGTCTTGGGTAAAGACACGAAATCTGTTTTTAGTAACGCCAAGCAACGGTCAATTTTTGACTTATGAGCTCCAAAATGTGTGTTAGTACCAAGTAGCTGAATCAAACTTTACACCGTTCCATAAACACTTGTACATTCATTCTGTAAATGTGCACTTCCTGTCTCCTAATTAAAGTCCACATGCTTCATTTTTTAAATTGTTTTTAAGGAATATTGATCAGAATAACTAACGAGTCTAACATATTTTCTTCAAGAAGTAATGTGACCGTGCTCGTTTCAGAAAATTCGGTGGTGTTTCTTCCATTTTCTTTAGCAACCGAGATGAATTCACCTTAATTTATTGCTCTTCAAAGTCGGAAGCACTGCGGTTTATTAGGGATCTGAAGCCTTGTAAACGTAACGCAATTGCCGTGGTCGATAGCTATATAAATCACATTTGCTCGGAACCGCTCAACATGAAACCCTGGGAAAGTTCTTTGAATGCAAATAATGTTGATGTCAACGGAGATGATGGAGGTGTAATCCATACATGGTGATCTATTTATATAGAGCTACTGTTAAAAAAATATGCGTGTCATGATCGGGGATAGATTTTTTCTGATGTATTGCTTGTAGTCCTCGGAACAATCTTCGTGTGTCATAGCTCTGAGACAGTCTTTCGGTGTTTTCATCCTTGTCTTAAACTGTTTAACTAGATAATATATTTACTGTATTAAACCCGACCTTTCCAGATAACGCTCTTGACCATCGTGCCTATTTATGCGTCATTTATTGATCTACGAACAGGGAAAACAATACACTCCATATTGGCTCGATAATGATCTGCTTTCTTACTTCGATGATGATCTGCTTTCTGTTTTGCCAGTCTGTATAAATCTTTATGTTTATCACTTTTACATGATCTTCTGTGCTTTTTTTAGTTGAGCACCCAGGGTGAAATTTAATACAAAAAAGTGCATTTGGGACTTTCTCACTTTGGATCCGTTATTGTGAATGTTGCATATGTATATATCTTGAACAGCCTTCTATGCACGTAATATGTTATCGTCTTAAACCTCAGTTATTCTGCAGGAAATCTGCATCAACCTTATAAACATACCGATGCTCTCGACATTCGATCGTTGGATTGTTTTCATTAGGAAAAACACTGTTGATATTTTTAAATTTCAGCTCGCCACAGCGGTAACAGCGCACGCAGCCAAGCGAAAACGCTACATGGAGTTTGAGCGATGCAGACAATACAGCCGACTTATAAGTGAAAAATGAGCCTGTCTCTTTCTGTTTGTACAAAGGATGTACGGTGCTATTTAAGACGCTTTAGAACAGTTCAAGTGATACGTTTATCTGCAGTAGTCTGCAGTATTTCTACTCGCAGTGATAATGTGGTGCACTGTGACATTGTGACATCCCCATTGCTTGGCCAGTACCAACCGTAGCTCGCAGGTTTCACCGCATCATTGCATCTAGCTCCAACTGGTGATGCGGGATTTCCTCCTCCACCTCAAACTAAACACTGACTCATCACCTCACCTCTGAGACGATGGCAATGTCAGTGGTGTCACCTTGGGCAAGTGACTTCTTTCGTAACATTGCCTCAATCCACCCAGTTGAAACTGGGTACTGGTCCTCCATCAGGAGTGTTGTTGACTTTCTAGCGCCTAATAGCTGCTTGGGTTACACCAGGGAACCGAGCGCTTTGAGCAGGCTATACACACCTGGATTTAGAGCTATACAAGACTTATATAAAATTAATAAGATTTAACACAGGATGCACCAACCATATTTCGTGCCCGGGAACACGTATTTAGCTTTAAGACTTGTGCCAAGACCCCGAGTCAAGGCACAGAAAACTAAACATATTGCGCTATGAGGATACAGATTGATAGTCATTTTAGCTGGGAAGGGCAATACTGTACCAGGAACATTAATCGGTTGAAAAGAAACGATACACACAGAACATATGATCAAACTCTCTTCCAACCCCAAATGGCTTTGCATCATAGTTCATTAAAAGGTGTTGTTACGTGTAATTTAATTCACAGCAAGATACAACAATTTAACCTAATTGAATTTCTCTTGCACAGCCAACATATGGTTGTGTTTAACCAATCGTCCCTCGAAGGTTTGGTATCGTTTCTTTGCTACATCAGTCTATCTTATTTAGCCACTTATGCAAAGTGAAATATCATGTCAGCAGATTTATATGCATGCCCACGATTCTCGAAAGCATAACAATCTTCACTGAAATTGCTACCAATAGTTTTGGACTGACTGAAAATATTGTTCAACGCTTTCAATGAATAGGGCAGTAGTCATTTTTCTGTGTAAGCATTTATCAGCATGTACTATATCTGGTGTGTTATTGAGTGCTGGCTGGAAGGTTCCAAGCCTAACTAGGAAAGAACAACGGAGGTAAATCAAACTTATGCTCACTACAAATATAACCATCTAGTGTGTCATAGGCACCTGAGATGCAGCTGGGGAACTGGTTTCCTCTATCCACCATAGCGTTCTGTGGACCTGATGTGTGATATCCGTCACAAATGAACAAACCAGTCTATAGGGCGGTCATCAAGTATCTGCAACTAAAAGGTTTAACTCCCTTGGCTGTTCATGCCGATATGGTCTCTACTCTTTGGGACGATGCCCCTTCACTGATCACAGTAAAAGAGTGGGTTTCTGAATTCACAAGAGGCAGAGATACGTAGCTTAGAAATGATCCACGATCTGGAAGGCCGTCAACAGCAAAAATCTAAGAAAAGATTGATTGTGTGCATGACATGATCATGGGTAACAGACGATTGACCACTCGATACACTGCTAATGGCATTGGCATATCTCATGAGAGTGAAACACAATTTTAGCAATGAGTTAGGAATGACAAAGGTTTCTGCAAGGTGGGTGTCAGAGTTTTGGCCGACAGATAAGAAACTTGTCAGATTCATCATGTCTTGTGCCAACTTGCAGCGTTTTGAGACCGATTCCTCGATCTGAACTGTGGACGAGACCTGGGTCCATCGCTTTCAAAGTGAGACAAAGCATCCAGATTCACCGGCACCAAAAACGGCAATGTCTGTGTCATCCGCTGGCAAGGTGGTGGTGGCTTCAGTCTTTTGTGAATTCTCAAGGGATTCTGCTTATTGACCATCTTCAAAAAGGTCAGACAATCAATGGAACATACTGACACAGCTGCGTAAATCTATTAAAGCCGAGCGACCTGGAAAGCTGACAAGAAGTGTGTTGTTCTATCACGGCAATGCCCCTGTTCACAAGTCCGTGGTGGCAATGAAGGTAATTTATGATTGTGGCTTCGAACTTCTTGAACACCCACTATATTTACCAGATTTAGCTGCGTCAGACAGAGCTAACTGAATTTATCGTTACATGACGCCCCATGCTCTCAAACTTGAATGTCCTGTCCGACGAATGCCAGTTGAGCCAAGCCCGTGCTGTGACCCTCATGACCACACTCATCCAAAGGTTCAACTGCGGACGAAAGGATGGCAGATTAGATTGAATTGTATGTTATATTCTGATTGTGTACGATTCTGGTAGCATTGTTTGAATTATTTTAATAATCATGCATGCGTCCATCCATATCCGTCAGCATACATGCTCTAATGCATGTGGAAGATTAATCACAGACGAGCAGAACGTTTAATCACGGGTCTAACGATTTTCACGTGCGTGCACTTTCCCAACCTCAACAACTTAACAGAACTTGTCTAAGCACGAAGTTACACCTACCAGACGAAATGTCGGCTACAACGCAATCTCAATTTATATTTGGCTTCAAGTAAAATCTATTTTATGCGCATATCCTTCCCTGTCACGGATGCCCCAGTTCCAATGAATTGGTCTTACAGAAACATAATACCTTCGCTACCTGACAGTGATAAATTGACCACTTCTAAAACGTTCTGTCATAAGCGGTTATTGAAATTCGATAAGCAACCTTCCAGTTGAATTAGTGTCTCGAGTGTTTGACATTATATTTAATATTAAAGAAATATATTTCACTTATTTTCACGCCAGTGAATACGTTCTTTCTGCATTGTAAGTACATCTACATATTTACATACTATTGCTTCACATATTGTTGTGCATGTATTCTAAACAAATATATGTTGTCGTGTAGGTACTTACTGCGATCAAAAATACGGTTTTAGTAGTCATTGTTCTGCTGTTAATGCCAGACCATGTCAGCACGTGGTCGAGTGGGAGGACATGTTCATGTGTTTCTCATCTCCACATGTAACTCATATCTGCCATATGTATTTTCTCTGGTATTAAAATGGAATCAACGAGTTCCCTATACGTTCGTAGCAAATTCCTCTCTTTCAGTGATCGAGAAGAGAACTCGTATGGGTGTAGTGTGCGACCATGGGAGAAACATTATCTTTGCGACGAATGACATTCGGAATGGGTGGCGTCCGATTTCATTTGGGCTTTTACGGATTAAGCCGAGTGTTATCAAGCGAACTCGTGATACAGCCAAATAGTTCATCGAATGTTTTTTTGAAAATTTAATTTGATGGGATGATGCAGTTACAACACCATTGCACGTATCTGTTACGGCTGTAATTGTATAATTCTTGGTATATGAATAATATCGCTTTTCTCTAATATCATCGGTTTTGAAACGCAAAGCTACAACAATTGAGAGTTATCTTTCTTAAATAGTATCCACACCAGTTTTCTTCTTGCATTCGCTTTGCGCTAGACTGAGGCCGGTCTTGTGTCGATACACGCATGAGGTGTTTCCCGGACTTGACCAGGGAAAACCCGATTGTGTCAAGATTGTTCCCAATGCAACTCATACTCTGCGCAGCGTGTCAACCAGGTCGGGCAAAGATACAGTGTTATGCAGGACCTCTTACTGATGTCCATTCTGATGAGCAGATATCTTCAGGTGGCAATTAGTGAAGAGTGAAGTAAGCTTTGCAAATGCGTGTCGGTCTGGTGCAAGTCTCATGCCGAAGTTTCTTACAGGCAACTGCAAAATAAACAATCTGCGATTGCGGACAACAAAACACACTCACGAACAAGGCTTGAGTTGACTGATCGAACACTGTATCAGAGTATTTCACTTCAGAGGTCATGCTGAGTCCGTTCTAGCAGGACTCTAACCCAGAACCATCGGGTTTGTGAGTCGATGCTCTACCGAAGTTAAATAAGTGTGAACTGCACTTTCCTGACATGACAGATGACGCTGCCAGATGACGAATTCATGACCTTTTCCTGGAAGGGACCCTTAGAACATAACTACATGTAATTGTACATAAAAGACATAAATAATTGTCACGATAGTGTATGTACTCACATAATTGATGTAGATTTGGATAAAACAATGAAGTCTCGCTTCAAATGTCGACGATTTATGGTATAAGTGTATCCAGAAAATATCCCAATTAAAACACGGATCACAAATAGTGTGCTGTAATTATGGTGGTGGAGTTCCTCCGTATTTTGACGGTGTCATCTGCGCTAGTTGTTGTTATTGAACACTTCTACGAAGGGAGCGAGCAGTGAGAAGCATTAATTTATCGGATTGTAGAGTCTGCCGTATCGGATTGTAAAGACGTTATTTCAACCTCTGACCTCGGCGGGATGACGTAGTGGTTAGCACGTCGGCCCAGAGATCTGACATCCGTGGCGGTTGTGATTCGAATCTCTTTCAGCGCGGAGAAACACTCGCCGGAATGTTGGCGAGACCGTGACAACATGACTGAAAGATTTCCGAAAACCACGTAAAACCCCAAATCACTCACTCTGAGCCCGGCGACTATAATCTTCATGGATGAATTCAAGCGCCTGACTTCATTATTGTACACAGATTCGCTTGCAATGTCTGAATAAGTAGTGGCATCGGTTTTACTGCTTTTAAAGTCAAATTTGAAGACTATGATCTCTTAAATAAGGTGACTGCACAAAACAAACATTTGTTAATCGCGAATGACAACAATTATCATCCCAGGCCTAAGTAAGTAAGCGGTGGATATAGAAATGGTCTCTGCCCGTTAGTCCGCCCGACCGTTGTACCGTGCGTCCGTTATTTCAACTGTGTACCACTGATTGCGAAGAGACTATTTGACATGTGCGTATACCTTCTGCTATTTTGAAATCTGTCACAAATATCATTGCCATTTCCATTAAAAAAAACCTTCCTAAAACGGATCATATCAAGGAAACTCGTGTCAAAGGTCATAGTGTCAAATGTCACACGGACCAGAGCAAACTCCACTGTGGTCAGCGGTGCGTAGAGGAAACACTGCGAGTTGTTTGGATTCCAGTTCAAATGGCGGGGGATAGAGACGTCTATGATTGTTATTCTAGTTATTACGGTTATTAGGCAGTCATGAGGTTATGAACGACATCCGTTCCCAAATCGGTCTTTATGTTGTATTTGCATGTAAGCCATAACAGTTTCATACAGTTCCTAAATATAACTAATAATAAAGAAACTGTATTTATATGGTTGAATATTTGTTTTTATTTCTTTATTTTTATCCTGCAATGATAACTTCAAATCGAAGTATCCAAGAGTGAAGGCCCTTGTCCTCAAAATGGCGGCTACCACATCTACGACACTACACATAATTTCACAAATTTTGGGAAAGAAATATTTTTGCATGTTAGACTGGTGATCATGTTATGAATATGATACAAATGGCGGCTCCCATATCAACGACACTACACATAATTTCACAAATTGTGGGAAAGAAATATTATTGCATGTTAAACTGGTGATCATGTTATGAATATGATGAACATGGGTTCAATTCCCAATAGTGCCATAAAAAGTTTTGCAACTTGATATAGCATATGAAGGTAATAATCAGCCTCATATTCAATATAGGGTCATGTGACCAAAAACATGTTTGTGAGTTGAAAGCCAGACTCCATTGTGGCATGACATGTTGTGAAACTGTCAAGACCGTAGCTGAACACAGATTTTCCTCATCTGTGCGGAACTGTTGCCATGTACTTGCCACAATAAAAGTGAATGTTTAGGGTTGAACCGTATTGTCCGCAAAACGGTGTGATGATAGTGGGTGATGTATCGTATATCTATTGAAGTGACGAATAAAGTGTTAAATATTCGTACATAGAATGTAGTTGCAAATTGGCGCTTTAACATCTGTTATGATTACGAATGTACGTAACCCGAGGAAGTTCCGATTGATGCAGTCCGTTCGTAAGTACGAGTTCTCCGTAAAAAACTCGGGAAGTGCCTGTACTTCCTTATTACATATCTAAGATAATCATATCAGCTTCACAGTGTTATGTACGTACAGCGATTGTTACTCTCTTCTTAAATGACAGGGCCCGGATGCAGGATTTGCGTAAGGGGAGGGGGGGCACAATAGTTGATGAAAGATGAGACACTTTCGAGGGGGGTTCGGGGCGAAATGAACATGCAAAATGGTGCATTCTCGGTATATTTCACGAATTTTCGCAATATTTATGGGGTTGGTTTGCTGCTAACATAACAAAAATTGCAAGGGCGAGTTAAAGTGTGCCCCCCCCTTCCTCCTGATCCGGGCCTGCCGCCATATATATGCAATGTGTTGCGAAGTCGAGCGACAGTATTTATCAGTGTATTGTATGGATGCTCACACAGAGCTGACATCCAGGCCCGAGTTCGGTCTGTCTTAAGTGATGATTATTGGCTGACATGTGACAATGGGGCACTTTGTCCTGCATTGGTATCACTCATTCTTGTCACATTTCGATTTTCTCTTGTCGAGGAAACATCTCATGCACCTATCAAAGGAAGCCCGACCTCAGTCCAGCGCAGAGCGAGTACAAGACGAAACTGGTTTGAAAACTACTCAAAGGAAAGATAACTCTGATGTGTTGTTGCTTTGGGTCTTTGTTTGATAATATTAGGAAAAAAGGGATTTTATTAAATAACTTTTATACCCAAAAAACCCATACAATTACAGATGTTACAGATAAGCACATACAAACAAATAAAATAATTAAAAAAATACTTTCAATGGAACTATTTGGTCGTATTACTTCTAGACGTATCACGCGACAAATTGGCTTGGTAACACTCGGCTTAATCCGCTAAAAGGTCAATACATGTATGAAATTGGACACCACTCATTCCGATTGTCATTCCTCCGCCATGAGTAATTTTCTATCATGACGGCTCACGTGACAGAGTACGAGTCCTCTGCCCGGTCACGGAAAGACACGAGTAGGTAGAGCTCTACGAATGGGCATCATTATCACGCTCGGAAGCTTAGGTGACTGGTTTGGGAACATATGTATATGTATTCGCTGATTTGTGATTTGTCATGAGTTTAACCCTCCAGAGTCATGGGTATTATTCATGATGGTCCACAGTTGATTGTGATACATCATCAGTGCCACAGATAAGCTGTGTATTTGCGTAAAATGCTCTAAAATATCTGCATTATATACTTAATTGATTTACGCAGTTGGCGTGAAATATTCAGTAAAAAAACTAAATATCCAATTGTGTTACAGGCCTCTACCTACATTTGTGTGTCGCAATTTTGTGAATGATTCTCATTGAAGAAATGAACATAGATAAACTCCGCCCAATGCACTTACAATGCCGCGACCTATTTTAGATTCAGAAAATACCTTTGTAACTAATTTATTAACAATATTACTGAGCTTTATTGTTATTTTCTTCGTTTGAAATGATACGTTAATAGAATACATATGTCAAGTAGTCCAAACAATGGTTTCGTTTGCAGATAACAAGTTTGTATTTTTAGAACCGGGGTTACTCAATCAATATTAGAAATACCCAAAAGACTTCAATTTTTGAGAGTTAATACCCAAAAGGTTAACAAAATCATCTGGAATTTACACAACATTTAAATATGGTTGTATGGAAGATGAAGATGTTAAAAGTACAAAACGCCTTAGCTTATATATTTGTCCAGAGCCTTACGCACCGGAGGAGCAACATTTACGTCAAAACGCACGTGCTCATACTTCAGTTGGTCATTAAAACGTAGCTTATGGCATAACTCTGAGAACGGGGATTTTCCTGTAAAACGTATTAGCAAACAAATGTACTTGTCAGCTAAAAGTGGTAAACAACACCCCCGTGACCCTCACGTTAACTGCAATGAACAAAATGAATAAAAAATACACCTTTCCGTTGTGAAGCTTTCGCGACCAATTTGTTCTATATTCTTCTGGGATCATTTTTTCCTTTCCTTTTTCGAAAATAATTAAAAAGTTGTGCACTTTTTATGTTCTATTTTACCTGAAAAGTCTGCATTTATGTACATTTATCTCATACAAAGTATCAGATTTTTCAAGAGCTTCCGAAGGTTTCATCCCCCTGTGCCCCTCTATCCAAGACCAGCTGACACCTTTAGCGGAAGCCGGGTTCCTCCTCATTAAATTTGATGAACACTTTATTTGGCCCTAACTACGCCCCTGGTATGCATCATTTATAATGCTTCTCAACGTCTTAGTTTGTAGTGTGTCGTATACAACACGTGTATACGTGTGGCTAGAAGGTTCAGATCTTTAAACTTCCATAAAAACCTCCCAGGTGACTATGCGGTGTGAGTTGCAAGACCCACAACCAAAATATGCCATAGGAAACCTTTAAACAGCGCCGTCCTTCTACATTGAACAGTCTCTGGGTTCTCTTTTCCATTGGATGTGTTGTCAGCAATCATACATCCTATTTTGACGTTTTAAAGTGTTTCTGTTTTCTCAGAACTCTGATCCTTTATCACAAACAAATGTTTTAACCAATGAATCACTTGTTTACAGATAATTCTGAATCGGGGAGTGCTGAAGACTTCTTTTGTATGGTTTATGGATATTATTTTGGGTACAGTACACTTGAAATGATAAACTCGTCGCATCTGTCTTTTGCCTCTTATCCTGCTACCAACGGTTTGAGAGTCCACTTGTAGACTTCATCAAACCATTGATTTAACATGTCAACACAACTTTTAGAACTATTGACAGACTTTATCAATTTACCGATCTAACATCAACGTAACCTAAAATACGTTCTGCAAGGTTAAATACCGACACAGATTTGCTGAAGGTAACCACTAGGTATGAGAGATGAAAACGTTGTATTGGAAGTTACAAATAATAAGTTTCAACTCTATTGGTGTCCAAATGTACGTTGAACTAAAGCATGTACCATGACCTCACCTAATAATGCATATGACACGTACTGGTATTATGCAACTGCTAACAAAGGGATGCCAGATTATACAGTACGTTGTCTTCTGACTTTGTGCGCTTTTCGTCACAAGAGATGGCCGCTTCGTTTCCCAATTGTTTTTTCCTTAAATGTTAACTTCGCTTGGTTTAATCACGGATCTCATGAAGTGCACGTGCGTGCACCTTCCCAATCTTAATTAATGCACTCGTCTGAGCATTCCGTTCAGCCAACCAGACGATACTGTAACTTCTGCGCTGGCTCAACTTACATTTGGGCACCAGTAGTTATAGTATCACTGACACTTAATCTGATCAAGTACTGACTTAATACCCGCCACACGCAGAAAAAGTCTACTGAGCAAAATTTAATTCGTGGCACTTTGCTTAAGTACTTCGCCCTCATGTGTGGCACATCTAATAATTTGTTTTCTTATTCGTGCACTTTGTTGCAAGTATCAACGTGTTTGATCATTTTTGGCACGAATGAAATATTCCTTCCGTGTGTGGCAAACGAAAGCGTCTTTTACTCGCTGTACTCATTTGTGGCATTTTGCTTAAAACACTTTGCTTTCGTTTGCCAAGTGATATTTCATTCGTGCCAAAAATTATCAAACACGTTTGCGAAAAAGTCTTACGTAAATTTGCCAGACACGACATCAACGTGCTTGAACAAAGTGCCACGAATGAAATTCTGCTCAGCATATTTCTCGTGTGTGGCGGGCTTAACATACGAATATCAACAAGATTCTTAACGACAAAATACAACTCTAACAAGCGTTTCCTGTTGTGAAAAGTAATTAAAATGACGATAATTTTACAAGTGGTTTTACAGAATGTCATTACAGGTGATGATTTTTTGTCGAATAGGTCAGATCATAGGCATCCTCAAGTATAACATTTAGTCTTCGTTGGCTCCCAAACAACAGGTGTTCGTCCACC
>JAUELE010064787.1:0-15480 GCA_031471655.1 Diodora aspera
GCATCTCCAAAGTCGCCAAAGGTAGCTGTGTCTCCCAAAACGCCCACGAGACCAGCTCCCATTACTATTGTGGAGACTCCAGTATCTGTGAAGAAAACACCAGTGTCAAAGTCCCCGGCCAAATCTCCAAAAAGGATGGCATCTCCATCACCTGCAAGAAAATCACCAGAAAGTGGGCGCAAGTCAAGATCACCAGCCAGAAAAAGTCCAGGAAAGAAATCTCCAAAAAAATCAACATCTCCTGCTGTTAGCCCAACTGGGTTCCCCAAGGTGATCCTTAAGTCACCTCGCAGAGCATCCCGGTCCCCAAAATCCACACCAGCCAAGAGCCCAGTGAAATCTCCTGCTGCAGTAGTGTCAACAAAATCTCCAGTGGCAGCACACTCTGTCACTCCAAAGAGGACACCGTCAAAATCGCCCAAGAGAACACCGTCAAAATCGCCCAAGAGAACACCAGCTAAATCTCCAGTCACTTCTACAGTTTTGATAGTAGAGACTCCCAAGGAAGCCCCCAAAGTAACTCCAACTAAATCCCCGAAAAAAACTCCTCACAAGTCTCCTGGGGTTACATCTGCTGCCAGGACACCAGCAAAATCTCCAGGACGAAGACAGTCTAAATCCCCTAAGAAGACACCTGACAAGTCACCCAAGAGGACACCTGCTAGGACTCCAGTGACAGCTGTACCTGCAACTCCAGAGCCCAGCAGCAAGACACCAGCAAAATCTCCCAAGGATTCATCCCCAAAAGCTTCTGCAACACCTATAATAGTGCCTGCATCATTTTATGCTAGATCGCCAGGAAGACCACCCGTTACAACTGCCACATCTGCCATAAGGACTCCAGGCAAGTCCCCCAAGAAAACTCCAGGCAAGTCCCCCAAGAAAACTCCAGCCAAGTCCCCCAAGAAAACTCCAGGCAAGTCCCCCAAGACAGCTCCAGCTAAGTCCCCCAAGAAAACTCCAGCCAAGCCACCTAAATCACCTTCATTTGCAACTAGGAAGTCTCTATCTGAGTCTGCATTAGTGACGACTTCGCCAAGTCAATCAGTCCAACCTCGAAAATCCACCAGTGCCACAAAACAAAAGGTCCGAGCAGGCAAGAAGGCCGAGAGTCCTAAGATCAGCCCGATTGGTATAAGGAGAGTGATGAAGACTCCCCGAGGAAGGAAATCTGTGCCCGTCAGTTTGACCGGCATTAAAGAGATGATGAAGACTCCCAGAGCTAGTGGTATAAATGATTCAAACCTAGAGGGCATTGCTAACTTAGTGAAGACCCCACAAATAACACCAGCAAGAAAAATGAAGACCCCCATTACAAAAAGCCCTAAATCAGTCTCCAAGTCTGCACAGAAAGCGCTGAAGGCAAAACTCATGCAAAGCCCAGCTGAAAAAATCATCTCGCCTCCCTCTGATATGAACAAAGTTGTTGCTCTCCGTGCTATTCATGGGAAGGCTGCAACCCCTAAACTTGCTCAGCTTGTGAAGAAGACGCCAGGACGCAAGACTCCTGGACGCAAGACTCCTGGAATGACCCGAGGCAAAACTCCAAAGAAGCTTTGGTCCGACATTGTCAAAACTGGAATTGTCAGCCACGGTGTGGCTTCAAAGAAGGCAGCACCTCAGCCCCAGACTGTCATGGTTGTCACCAAAAAGCAAAAGAAGGTAGGTTATTAAAATCATTACTATAACGATAATATGACTCTCCTTTCCGGTGTATGTGATCATGTCATGGTGAGAGTTGGTCTCACCCTGCCTGGAAATGCTGCCGTCTTTGAGGTGGTATGTCTGAAAGATTGATAGAAAACAAGTTGAATCCAATATTAGTTGCTTCCTTACTTGGTAAATTACTGTCATTTGTTTGTAACGATTGTAGACAGCCAGTTCTGAAGATGAATCTTATTATTCAACAAGTTAACAGTACTCATTAATTGGTTTGAGGTTCTGGTCATCATCATTTTATATCAAGAGCTACAATTTGCGAGGCAAAATGTTTGACATAACAAGTTTGTATTCTGTAAAATGAGCAAGGCATAAATTGTAAGTATTATTGTGTAAATTAAGCTTCATGTTCATGTGTTTCTTAACCAGGTCCTTCTGAAATCTGCCAAGAAAGCCCCGAAGACCCCTCGTGCCTTAGCCCGTGCTGTGGCCCCAACCACAGGGCATGCTGATTCTCCAGCCACCCTTGTCGTGGGGTCGAAGTACAGCAAAAGGGTCAAGACCCCAGGACCAGCGCCCAAGAAGGGCCGAAAGATTAGTCTCAAGGTTTGAAATCTTCTGTTTACAAGAAATGTATAACAAATATTAAGTTGCAGCAATACTTTTCTGACTGGACGATTACTCGACCGACCCCTGAATAATGATACCGACCCCATTGTTTTTAGTGACAGGCAATAGCTGTTTCATTTAACAGAGTTTTCTTTAAAAAAATGTTGCAAATTATGAATTATTTGTATATAATTATAATTGTATCTGTTATAGCTGTAGAATGGCAATCCAGCCTACCAAACTTAATTTTAGAGAGGTGTAATCCGGACCACAAACTTTTGTTTGTTTTGGTGTTGTTTAAAAGTACACCGTTTATGCAGCTGCCTTCATAGTTCTAAGAATGTTGCTTTGACCAGAATAAATTTCTGCCTAGGTTTTCAAATTGGCAAGAGTGGTTGTAGTATAGCACTGTTGTGTGGGACAGTCCTTTGGTCACTGCAATTCATGGTGTAAACGGAATAAAGTATCAAAGTGTTTGTGAGACTGGCAATTTGTTTGCAGGGAGGACGCAAGTCTGTGGGTAACACAAGCTTCACTGGTATGGCAGACATGTTCCAAACACCAGCAAAGACCTCCAAGAAGGCTTCTCCAAGATCTTCAGGAAGAAAATCTGCAGTGAAAACTCCACCATCTTCTGCCAAGAGTACCCCCAAATCTGCCGATGGCACACCTCATGCCTTGTACGAGGACCTGCCCGACACCCCAAGTGGCCCAGGGGAGATGACAATCTCCCCCCTTGCCAGCCGCAGTGGTAGTGCTAAGAGCCCGAATCTTGTTGGAGTTCGAGGACTGTTCAAGAGTGCTAAGAAAGGAAGAAGCCCAGCTCTGAAGGGAGTAAAGCGGCTGATGGGGAATTCAAACAAAAAGAAGGGTCGCGGCAAGATGGTCAGCCCAACTGGAGTTAAACGTCTTGTGGGCACTCCAAAAGTTAAGAATGCTCCGGCAAGTCCATCCGGAGTAGCAGACCTCTTCTCGACCCCTACTAAAGCTTCCCCACCCAAGGTGGCAAGGGGCAAGTCAACACAAAAGAAGGGCAGCAAGGCAGCTAGTCCAGTCAAGGAAGCATCACCAGTAAAAACTGAAACGACTCCTAAGGTAGCAACACCAAAAGCAGTGAAGTCTACACAGAAAAAGGGAAGGAAGGCAAAAAGCCCAGTGAAGACTGCAACTCCAGCTAAAGTAGCAACTCCTACTAAAGTGGCTACACCCGTTAAAGTTGCTACACCAGCCAAAGCTGCAGCTAAAGTAGCAACTCCTGCTAAAGTGGCTACACCAGCCAAAGCTGCAAGCCCCAAGGCCAAGCCAACAAGGAGAGGAAAGAAAACAGCAACTCCAGTAAAAATGCTGACACCAGCTAAAGCTGCCAAGCCAACAAGGAGAGGGAAGAAAACTGCAACTCCTGCTAAAGCGACTGCACCAGCTAAAGTAGCAACTCCAGCTAAGGTGGCGACACCAGCTAAAGCGGCAACTCCAAAGGTAAGAATGCATGTTTCTTTATTTCACTGGTGAGGGCTTATAGTCAGCTAAATTTTGTTGGATGGTATCATTTTATCAAGTTGAAAAAACTTTAAGATTTCTGAGGGTCATGAGTACAATATAACACGTTCATATGTGACTGCGTCTGGAGTCATTGTATTTGCCCCTTCTAGCTTCTTCCCCCTGGTTAAGCATTGTCACATTGGCTGAAAGAATACTTGTGGAATGTAAAACACTAGCTCACCTCAGCTTTTTTGTTTTGGAGATGTGGTCACACTGTCCTATAGGAGGAAAGCTGATGTGTGGCATATAAAGAGCAAGGTATTTATGTACACATTTTGAATGTTATTTCTTTGTTTGGATCAGCCAACCAGAGGCGGCCGAAGACGAGGTGCACTTAAATCACCGAAGGTTAGTCCTTCAAAGACAAAGATGTCGCCTGTGACCAAAGCAGAAACCCCTGAAGCACCCACCAGGTGAGTTGACCGTTAGGAGGTTGTAACTAGATTACTCTCGAAGGGTTAAGCTGTTTAAAACTTGATAACCTTTAGACAGTTATTTTGGGGCATTGAGTTATCATGGAAGCCAGGTTGCCAGATAAGTGGCATATTTAAGTAAATGGCAATTTGAAAGTATGAATACCCAGTTATCTGAAAAATTAGTTGTTATTATCCAATTGTCACATAAGCGTATCTACAGCTCTGAAAGCTATTTCAATAACAATGTGTTTTACTAAGTATTGGCGATCATTTGCGGAAGTTCTTTTGCTTTGTGTTTTTCAAATTCAACATGGTCATGGGATGGCACAGTGGTAAGTGTCGACCCAGCAATCTGTCAGCCTTGTCGGTTGTGGTTTGAGTCCCACCCAGGCACCTCTCTTTCAGCCTGGAGAGACAGGAACCCCAACTTGATGTTGTAGAGACTGGCGATGTGGCTGAAAGATTGCCGAAAACCTTGTAAAACCCCAAATCACTCACTCACATTTAACATGTTAACAATCTTGTGCTTCAGACGGGGAAGAAAGCGACCACCTTCGCCATCTCCTGTGAAGACCACAGCCAACAAAAAGGCCAAGACTGTGCCAGAACCTGTGAAAGGTGGGTTTATCCATACAGCTTGACAAATCATCTGTTGGAAACAATGTTGATAAACTGGCAGAAATGTTATATGAAGTGAACAAATTCAAATGAATATGTTGATGGATGAACACTCAAATTTTCTGTAGTAGGTTTTGTATCATTAACCTGTGTGTGGAGCCTCTTGCGGGGATAGTGCAGTAGTTTCCGTGTTGGCTTAGTACTCTGTCGAATTTGGTGTTTGGAATCGCACCTGAGTATCTGACAGGTTGAAGATTGAAGCCTGATACTGACGTTCCCTGTGGGTGTCGCTCTAACACCCACAAAAATAGGACCCCAGTATCCTCATGTTTTCCGTAAGAGCCGTCTAAAATGAGGATCATTTGCTTTCTCTTTCTTACCATCAATCCTGTGTTGTCCCTTTTCCTGATGTGCCTCTTGCACACCACATTGCACTATGACTGAAATATTGCCACCTGCAATGTAAAAATCCATTTCACTCACTCATTGTTGAAAACACAAACTATTTAAGCGGTATGAGTAGAAGGCTTTTCTGTTGTTTCTATCTCATGTACATAGTAAGCGTAATCAATTTTTATCGTTAAGTATTTAGTTTATGTTTTTGAATGTATTTCATCACATGTGCTTACTTGTGATTTCCTGTTGCAGAGCCTGCAGCCAAACCTGCCTCACCCAAGAAGGCAACACCGGTAAAGAAAGGAAAAGCTGGCAAGAAAGTCAAGTCCCCCGCTAAGGTAGCAACCCCCAAACCTGTTGGACGGTCAAGAAGAGGAGCACCAGTCCCTACTCCAGAAATTGCAGAACCCAAGCCTGTCAAAGGCCGCGACACCAAGCGAAAAGCTGATGCTGAGCCTGCTACTCCTCAGAAACCTAAAAAGGCAACAAAAGAGGCCACACCTGTCGCAAAGAGCCCCAAGTCTGCAGGGAGACGGACAAGGGGAACAAAAGCTGCCTCGCCTGCTAAATCATCCAAATCACCCAAATCTGCTAAAGTGCGTGGCAAACGTCAGCAGCCTGTTGCCAGCCCCGTAAAGAGTCCAGTTAAACGTGGAACTAGGGGAAAGCCAGCTAAGCAAAGCCCAGCCAAGGCCAAGGTGTTGGAACCAGTGGCTGTGGCCCCAGCTGCAGTTATCCCATCACCTGTTGGTCAAATCTCAAGGGCCAAGGTTGCTGCTGGTTCACCAGTGAAAAAATCACCTGTGAAGAAGGCTCAAAAGAAGGCAACAAAATCTAAAGCTCCAAGCAGCCCAGTCAAAAGTCCAACACCAGCTAAAAAAGCAACCAGGGGCAAGCCCGCTCCAGCAGAATCTCTGACAGCAAAGAGTCCAGCGCCTGCAAAGAGAGGAACTAGAGGAAAGCCTGCATCTGCTAGCCCAGTAGTGACTCCTGTCAAGGCTGGTAGCAAGAGAACTGCTAGAGGAGCCAAACAAACTGGACCATCTCCAGCCAAGAAAATTGCAGCACCCCAAAAAATGACAGAGGCAAAGCCAGCTCCTGCCAAACCTGTTAAAACTGTAGCATCACCAGTCTCTAAGAGAGGTACCCGAGGGAAACCAGCTGCAACAAAAAAGACCCCTAAGAAGCTTCCATCAAGGGATGCACTTGTACTGATCACCCCTCTGAAAAGTCCCAAAGGAAAAGCTGTTAAAAGCAAGAAGGCCCCAACCCCAGCTAAAGCTGCCACGCCACGTAAGACTCGAGGAGGGGCATCTAAGCCTGCCGATAAACCCAAGACTCCTAAAGCCACAAAGGGGAAGAAGGCAGCAACAAGCCCAAAGAAAGTTCCATCTCAGAAAGTTGCAAAAACAGAATCTGCCCCAAAGAAAAGCACACCAGCTAAGCGAGTAACTCGTAATCGGAAGTAATTAATTGTAACAGCAAGATCTTGGTTGTTAGGATTGTACATTTTGTACTTTGTCTCAAGTCGTTTTAGAGATGATATTTTTATAATTTTAAAAATGTCTGTGTTTACCTCATGTGCCCAAGGCAAAAAATTGTGTTCGTGCAGTGTTTAGTTGATGCACTATGTTTTATTTGAGATCATTACGTCTGTTTTCAATTTCAAATATTACACAGTAACCTCATCTTAATTGTTGTTGTAGTCTTGTTTTAGTCATTGTTTTGTCTCCATGTAACAGATTATATCGCTCTTGGGGCAGCTCTTGAATGTTTTGTGCTGTTGTTTCTGTGTCTCTAGTTTTCAGGAAGTGCTTCATGAGGAGAGAACATTTCTGGCTTAATTGTTTTTGTTATGACAGAAACAAACCACAGAAAAAATGTCGAGAAGATTTGACAAATTTAGAAAATGCCCTTGTTGATAGACATGAGAGAATTTCTTGAAAAGATGATTCATCATTTGTAATTACCTCATTCAAAAGTGTCTTGTTGTACTGGGGTTTGAGATTTGATCTCCAGAGGTTCAGGGGAACTTATGAATTTAGTGCCAGTCATATTCGTGGAGTGATTTAATACAGGGAACAGAATTTTAGTCAGATAAGAATCTGCTGGACATTTTGATTCTGTGCAGATGTAAGAAATCTTAAAGATAATAAAAATGTTTAGTCCACTAGTGAGCGAACATCACTGGAAACCCAAGTTGGTCGAGCTTCTATCATCTCCTGTGGGTCAAAAGTTCCAATTTGCCCTGGGAGGTGTCTACACCGTGAATGTTGATTGGCTCACCTTCTCACCACAAACAACCCATGAAGAACTACATTACTACGCAACAATGTCAAGTGAGTGACATCGCTTTTCATTGGCTATCAGTAGGTCACAAAAGATCATGCATATTAATGAGTTTATCATGACCCAAGGGAAGTGAGCGAAGCGTGACCGACTGGGTTTCTGACGATCACTTGTGAAGTATCCAGGCAAAATGTTGCTTCTGTTATGGACTTTGAATGAAGTTTTATCAGGAATGTTAAAACAACCAAAAAAACCCTCAATTGATATTTTAAAATGAAATTTTAAGAAAAGTGTTTTTGAAATTTGTCTTAGTGTACAGAATGAGATTTGCACATACATTGTATCTTAAAGTATTCATGCATCAGTATTGTCATCACATATCGCATCCATGTTGGTTCTATTTATTTAGTGCGTGTACATTTTTATTGCCATGATAGTTAATTGGGGTAGAGGAGTTGTAGCATATTTGCTGAATCTTTCAAGTGCTCTTCTAGGTTTTATATCCATATGACATCATAAATCACTCTGTATCTATCTTTGCTACTAGTGGATTGTAACCGTAGATATTTTAGATGTTTTCCACTTCAAACAGGATTTGTACAAAGTTCTGGAAATTGAAAATGCAGTCCTGGAATTTATTTTATTTTATTTTTTTTCAATTTGTTTCTCCAGACTCGCAGGGAATTAAAAACGTGGAGCGAGACAGAGAATAAAAGGAGCCTGAAAATTGGCCATCTCAATGTTGTAGGAAACCTGTTCAGACTTGAACTTGATAATAATCATCATTTGATATTTAATCATTTTTCATTCATTACTCAATTCAACAGACTGACATTTAGATCTTGTATATAGTTCATTTGTTACAGGTTTTTAGTTTTCTCATCTATGTCTTTTCATTTATCGTCAATATTAACTAGAATCATGGTCATTGTACATTTTCATCTGTCATCATATTTGTTCATTTTCACATCGTTTGGTTTCAAAATGGCCTGGAATCCTCATCACATTTGCTGTGGTCACTCCCTACCTCATTTATGAGGTACGTTGGACACGTATGTCGAGGAGTGATCTTAGTTTGTTACAGATCCAGTATAATGTGTTTCTTGCCTTGCATGCGTAACCAGTTTCAGTAACTACATGTATTTAACTTATTTGCTGGAGTTCCTACTATATTGTAAAGTAGGGTACAGGATGGCACAGTGGTTAGTGTGTCGGCCCAGTAAGTTGCCAGCCTTGGCATTTGTGGTTCGAATCCCTCCTGGATACCTCTCTTTCAATCTGGAGATTGACCCCTGATGTTGATGTCACCGTGATGACAAATTCAAAATCACTCGCTGTTGTAAAATGTCACCTTCACTGTGGATTGAGGAGACTTTGAGGTGCAATTTTGAAGAGTGTTTCCCTGCCAGATGAACCATGTACAAACTTCATTATTCATCGCAGTACATTTTGAATTACAACATTTGTCATTTAACACTCCTGTCATGAAATTCTCATCATGATTTTCCGGTGTTGGATTTTTTTTGGAAGGGATGGAGAGGGGGATTTTCCCCCCAAAACCTCTTTTGTATGAAATCATTTAACTTACTTTCAGTAGCTTATCACAATTATCTATAACCTCACTACCAGATATCACTACTCATCCAGCTCATTGTACTTGTCATTTAGCAGAGAAAATAAACCATAGAAACATTCTATCTGTGTTTATCATTTGTTAAAGGGTGTTCACACAGTGGCATGTTGATACAGCTGGTTGGATGGTTACAGCTTTCTATTTGCTTGTTGACTTAGTTGAAGCCATAAGAACATCCTATTGGGATTGACGAGTTGAAAGGAATCAGCCAAACAAATTGATAAATCTCAACTCCAAATCCATAGTTGATCAATTGGTCGATTTCAAGCAGGGCAAAGTCTTGGGGATAAAGCATATCTACCTGTAACTGTCTATTACTTGGTGTGAATCGGAGGATGTTATCAACTGTCTTCATCAAACCGTGTATGCGTATCAGTCCTTGACTATCAGGGTCCCTATTACCCTGCTTGGAGACGCAGCTGTGGCGATGAACTGATACCAGGGTTATGCAGTGTTTCAGCCAAGCAGCGTCATTGCACCATTCACACAATTCGAGATATTGGCACAAACTGAACAATACTCTGTGTAAACCATGGCACAAATTATTGTTGATTTCATGCAATACAATAAGTGACATGTTTGCACCGAAATGCCACAAGTAAGAATAACAATGCCTGTTTTTCTCAAGGGCACCGTCTTGTTGAAAGATTGAGTAAAGAAACAAATTCTGAGTTTCCCATAAGCCAAAGGTCAAAAAGTTTGAACCTCCATAAATATAGACGCATTTCGCATCCCGTTGGCAACTTGATGAAAGTCGATTGCCACCTGGCAAGTTTCTGTCTGAGAGGTTGCTAAACTCTAGATCACTTGCTATTTAGGAAGAGGTTAAGGACAGTGCAATGAAAGCAGTCCTAGTTACGTCTCCGGAAACAGTGAAAATAACCCCTGGAACCAGTGTGTATGGAAAGTCCAAATCTGCTAAGTATAGACAACCAATGAAATGTTGCATTCACTGCATGAGAAGTAACTCATCTTTACTTTGCCAAGTCAAAGGGTAGCTCAGTCAGTTGAGCAGAACTTTAGACCTAAAGGTCATGGGTTCACTTCCTGTCGTAGGGGTCTTGGCATGTTTCTCTGCAAAACTCAGTATTGCTACACCCCGTGGGGTTCCTGGGGGTGTCGTTCGAACACTAGAATGGTAGAACACAAGTATCCGCATGCTTGCCGTAAGAACCGTCTAAAATGAGGATTGTTTGCTCTTTCTTACTATCAATCCTGTGTTGTCCCTTTTCCTGATGTGCCTCATGGACATCACGTTGCGCTATGGCTGAAATTTTGCCCCATGCAATGTAAAAATCCAATTCACTCACAGTATTTCTACTATCATATGGGCCCGTATGCATGAGCTGGTAGTAAGCCAGTAGCGCGGTAGTAAGTGGCAACATCGGAAGTAGTTTATGGTTGAGCTCTACGGGATGCGTGGGTGCCTACTTCCAACGTTGGCTGCTACCAGCTCATGCATACGAGCCAAGTTGTGTTGCCACATGGTGGTATCGCCATTAGTTCATCAGTATCAGTGTGAGGCGAGTTGACCTCGTGCAACACAGGGAGGTCACGAGCTCGTGAATATTAAGCAACGTCCAGCCCAGAGAGTAGTTGGATGGGTGATCGGCTGGCCTTGAAAGCTTCCAGGCCTTCAAGAGTTCATCCCTGCCTCGCACTGAGACGCTGGCAATGTCAGTGATGCCATCTTGGGCAAATGGCTTTACTCGAAAAATTGCCTACGTCAACCCAGCTGAAACTGAATACTAGTCCTCCAACAGGTGTGTTGTTAACCTTCTAGCGCCTAGAGGCTGCTTGGGTTACACCAGGGTAATAATGCCAAGCGCTTTGAGCAAGCAATACAAGCCTCGATTGAGGAGCGCTATACAAGACTTCACATTATTATTTGCATCAGCTGTAGCTCATGGGTTTCACCACATCAAAATCATCCAGCTCTATCATAACTGCATAAGTAACAGGCCCATGGGTCATCATCATCATCAACTATTGAGAATTTTGTTAATTTTGATAAATACAGAAAAAGTAACAGGCTCAAATTCCTAAGTAAGTGGTCAAATGGGCCTGCTGCCTGCCGACTTTCTATCTGCTCTGAACTAGCAAAACGAGGCTGAAAGATTGCCAAAACCCAATCGACCAACCATAAACCTTTGGGTGCGGGATAATTCTTGTTTCCACCCTGATTCTGTGTCCGGGGTCACGGCCCAAGGGTTTGGGAAAAGCGTGCTTCAGATATGGAAGATCACAACATGAGAGGAACCATGAAACTCCTACCTGACCACTGACAAAATAACAACTAAGACACAAGCTATATTCCATATTTATATAATGTTCAACATGGCAAACACCGAAGTATATTTTTAATCCTATGCTCCAATCATCTGTGTTCACACTATAACAATAGTAGCTTCGCAAGTGTTAAGATGCTAAAAACAAACAGCTACAAAGAGAATGCAAGTTTTACACTAAAATTTACAATGACTGTTTCAAACAGTAGAAAACACTTTTTATAAGGAATTTTTACAGTTTACGGTAAAGAACAGTGGACTGACTACAACATCAATAAATACATGACGCCTGTGACTGGGTGTGGTAATCTGTGTATGCTCCATTTGATATCCTGGGAACTGAGCAAGATGCACTATCCTTGGATAAAACAGCGTTATTATTATTTTCATAATTGTTATTGGACAACATATACATGTAATCCGTTTACAGACATCACCGGTAAGAGCAAAACATTTTGTAAGTTACAATGTCCCAAGACAAAATATACCAAGCAAAACTTGTAAGAACTCAAAATCTTTGGTTCAGAAATAGTTCATAGACACAAACGTAAGAAACATATTTAACAAATATACTGATGTGCAAAAGAAACGCTACCAAAACTTTGAAATGCAACTGAAGAAAAACAAGGACAGGTTGAATAGGACTGCATTCAAGATGGCGTTGTTTCAGCATGACTGAGCCAAATGAGCGAGTGATTTTAGGTTTTACATGGAATTTCATAGAATATAAAATAAGTGTAAACATTTACTTAAAACCATTCCCAGTTCCCTAGGGTCCACCTAACATACCAGTGAGCTATTGCAACCATCCTGGCTAGACCTTTTCTATATTGACGATATATGCAAACAGCTTTCTCACACACTCATTAATGAGGTGTGCTTCTATTGCATTGTGGCTGGGATGCGACAGGGATCGTGCCCCTCAGTGGGTCTTATCTGGAGAACACGCTTCTAGAAGAAGGCAGGTTGAGAGGTTGCGGGAATGGCTTTAAATAGCTTTTCACACAAAGAATTCTTACAAACTAGAAAGTGTTATCTTTCAAATATTCAACATTGTAAAGTTTTTTTCTGGGATCTAAATCCCCTACAAACTGACAATGTTTTAATATTTTTGTTCATCATTTGGAAAGAAACAAGAAACGACAATACTTTTGTGGATGGTACCTTGCCATATCTGCAGCCATTTGCTTGTGAAAAGGTTCAAATTGAGTATTTAATGGATACAACCTTGGTTGTCATAATGAAGATCTCAAATTCTTATTCCAGAAATCTTGCTGTGGCTATTAAAACTCAATTTTCAAAAATTTAATTATTTTTTGATTTTAGGAGCATGCTCATCCCAAGTTGCTCTTGAACCTTAATTCCTACTCACAGACAAGCGTTCATTATCAAGTGTTGTTATCAAGCGTTCATAGTTAACTGTTCACTGTCAAGCGTTCATGCTTCACTGTTCACAGTCAAGGGTTCATGGTTATGTGTTCATTATCAAGCGTTTGTTATCAAGTGTTCATAGTTACTTCTACCATGAAATTTAAGTTTGCTCACTTCTGATTCGTCAAATTTCTTTGCACAAATGGCATCCAAACCGAAACATTCATAGTCAAGTGTTCATAGGCAAGTGTTCATAATCAAGTGTTCATAATCAAGTGTTCATCAGAGTTCATTCTTGATTTGGCCCCAGTTGATTTACTCGAAATCTGTCAGAAATAATCTTAATCTAATTGTAAATTTGGATGGGCCCCCTATATGAGCAGACAAAAATTGTATCATTTTTCATCCAGTACTGATATTTAGGGATCCTTGGCCCATCATTGTTTTTCAATGGCCCATGAATTTTTCAAACTGTCCCACCTTTATAAGAGTTTTACATGATCTAATAAAGAAACAGGGGCCATTGGCCCATTTTGTGGGCCCATCACTTTTGGTTGGTCCCTGGTTCATAATTAGGTGTTCACATTCAAGGGTTCAGTTTAGTGTTCATTGTTAACTGTCCATATTCAAGTACTCATTGTTACGTGTTCACCTTCAAGTGTTCACATTCAAGTGATCATAGTTAAGTGTTCATAGATAAGTGTATCATTCATTTTAAAGTGTCACTGAGAAGTGTTTGTTATGAAGCGTTCATTCTGGAGTGTTCACAGTCAAATGTTCAGTGCCAAGTGTTCATTGTCAACCTCTTATTGTCAAGTGTTCATAGTCAAACATGCATTATAAAGTTATTTTCAAAATCAGTTAAAAATTCAGAATATTTGCTAACTTTAGATAACAGCACATATAAAATTTCTAGTTTTAACACCTTCATTTAATTTAACAATTAATTTATGTTTAAGAAATGAGCAACATTCCTTTCAGTGTCAGCACTTGCTCACTTCCTCCGCTTACGTAAACGAGGTGAGTTGGCCTCGATCAATGCGCGGAGGTCACGACCTTTTGAAGTTAAGAAATGCCAAGCCAGGAGTGTAGTTGAACGGGTGATCAGCTGGTGCAGGAAAGCTTCAAAGGTTTGATCCTGCCTCTCACTGAAACACTGACGATGTCAGTGGTGTCACCTTGGGCAAGTGATCTTGCTCCTAAATTGCTTCGATCCACCCAGCTGAAATTGGGTACCTGGTTGGAAAGTGATGGGAATGTGAACGTTAACCTTCTAGTGTTTAACTGACAGCTTGGGTTATATACTCCGTGGAGAGCTGAGAAATGTTGTGGATTGCCCATTGTTCCAGTGACGTGGGTAGTAATATGTAGAGCTAGCAGCATGCACTTGTGCACCGATTTGGCGCAGTTATTGTTAATACTCACAATTATTATTAATCACATGCCTAAGTTATCTGTATGTACGGTAAAACTTCCAAAATTTCGAACTTCTAAAATTTCGAAGATGCTATTTCTGATGAGATCATCAATTTACTTTACCTCTAAAATTCTATTTTTTTCGAAGATTCGAAAACATATTTTTTTAAATTCAAAAAATGGCAATTCTTACTTTCATCAGTTTTGAACTTTTCACTTACGTTTTGGGGACAATTTCCAAAATTTCGAATTCTAACTTTTTCAAAGGTCACCAATTTCCGAAAGGTCAAACACATCAAAAAGTAATTAATTTTTCCTTCAAAACTTTAGAAGTTTTACCGTACTTTCACTGCAATGAACATGACAGGATCTTCATTCAATCTCTAAACGTCTTTTTAATTGCCAAGCAAGTATAACTTCATTAGTGCCTGAACAAACTTCTCACTACAGAGACAAAGTTCTGAATAGTTAAAATGAAGCCAGAATACAAAATTACATACTTTCAACAACTGAAAATTAGAACTAGTCGATTTATTCAAGGTAAAATAAGCACTACGTTAATTTTAAAATCAAAACACCAAGCAATCATCTTTCAAAAACTTTCTTGTCCAAGAATTGCATGTGATTTCTATCACAGTGAAATGCAGGATTTCAAGAAAAAAACCCAGATAAACATGCTAACAGGTGTGCTGTACAAACAAAGCAAACTATAAATAGCAAGTTGTCTTTAAAATATTACTCATTTAAAACATTATTTTCCATTATTAGTGAAGGCATTACAAACTGAACATCATTACTCTGTGCTTGATCTTGTCCAGGGGTTCTCAAATTTTGGTGAACTCGATCCCCACTGGAGAATTATTTTACGGTAGGGGTGGAAGGGGTTGGGACCACCAATAATATCCATATTATCCGGATTATCCGTTTCTAGTACGGATTTTTGTCCTTTCAAAATACTACGGGCGTAGTGATTAATTACTACGGTTTTTCTTAACTTCATTTTTTATTTTTCAAAACTCGCATATTTTTGTAACATTAAGTTACAGACATACACAAAATGGCTGAATTCTCGGTAGTTTCCATCAGTTATATTATCGTAAAATCAAAACTGAGAGAGGATTATGCTCACTGCATAGTATGTAACCGAGATGTTAACATTGTAGCCTCTTGTGTTTATGATGTTCGCGAACATTTGAAATCGAAAATACATCAAAGGAATTTTGCCTATGTTTATAATCAAGAACAT
>JAUELE010064898.1:0-15474 GCA_031471655.1 Diodora aspera
GTTAACAGAATACAAATGAATTCGTTACGACTGAGTGTGCATCCTCTACTGTTAGACTACTGTCATGTACCTTTCTGACACCCTGTGTGAAAGGACATGTAGCCTACCCCTTGCCTGGCGGCTCAGGGTACATGAACTTTCACACAGGGTACCGGTACATCACACCATTTACCCCTCGAGATCCGTAGACAAGTTATATTATAGGGCCTAATCACTATCTAGGGACAGAATTTTCGGTCTACCTAAAGTCTAACCAGTTTCGGTGATGTTATAAATGGCAAACCTAAGCCTAACTCGTTCTCGGGTACATTCATAGAAGAGTAATGAACGAAAGGATCCGAACTCTTTGCTGAAGAACACACACAATAACAGCATACGATCTAAGTTTAAAGTTCTGTGAAAGTAGCCTAGTCAGTCCAGATCTAGATTTCGTCACCATAGACACTCACCACATCACGAGAGCAGAGATCACTTAGGTCCGTGTTTTCAGCAATACCCTTCACCTCTACAACTTTGTTCTCGTGAGATATAAAACAGTTAACCGACACGTAACGATATAAAAAATCGGAAACGGTTATCTTTTTGAAAGTTATTCTATATCCTGAATCGTCAAAAACCCCAAAGAAGGAAACACTCGCATTTCCGGTTTACGTCATTTCTGTTAGGAGCGAGTATGGTTATATAAAACACCTGTTCCTTTTATCCGAAATTAGATTTCAGACGATTCGCTGATAATAGTTTTCAGGGTGCTGTAGCCAACGGGATCTTGATTGTTTTCAGTTTGAAAAGTAATTATTGATAAATCTGCAATATTTTTTTCAATTTAATTTCAAATTAGAGAAAAACAACTGGCGTTTAACCTTGTTCGGTTTAATGAAACGGCAGTGCATCGTTAGTGGAATAGCACACGCGAGTTTTCCTCACCGAAAGTAGGACTAATCTATCGAATGTGGATATATGGTTTACTGGACCTAACTTTAAAACGACATTTGAACTGAAAGAAAACTATTAGCTTCGCCCAGATTGAAAACATTGGTAAATCCATGTTATGGTATCATTCATTGTTTTCTCTCTCTCTCTCTCTCTCTGGACAGGCGTGTGGGCGGGAGTGAAGAGGGTAGATCTAGCCTGTTCTGTGTTCAAGTGGGTAGAGCTTGGTTTATATAGATCTACTCTAGTACAGCTGCATCCTCGAAATCCAGGGAATAATGACTCCGCCAACATCCGTCATATACCCTGGAATCACTCCTTTTCACGATGATCGTCTCGAGGCGGGCGTTTTGACCAATCAGTGCAGCTTGCATAGCAAAAGTTTGCATCCAATCATGTGGAGTGTCTCTCCTAACACTTGGCAAAGTAAAGACGTTATGTGTTTAAATTTATCAAGCGTTACTTCTAGTGCAGTGAATGTGACATTTCATTGGTTGTCTATATTTAGCAGATTTGGACTTTCCATACACACAAAACAGCCATGGTGAACAGTCCTGAGTATATCCAGGGATACTATATGACAGATGTTGCAGAGTCATAATACCCTGGATTTCGAGGATGGTTATAACAGCTGCTGCTGGTGTGGATCTTCATTTACACTACAGACCAAAAGTCAGTTCACTAGAACATGATTTGTCCTTGATCTTCCTGTGAGTCCAGTCTGCGATAGCGTCACCTTCGTGCTGGGTGACATTTAGACTTCAGCAATTGTGTATTGTTATTAATTAGCTTATAAACAGTGAAGAGTTCTTTATAATAATATCAACATAACAAGAGTGCTGCAACTCCCACGGCCTCCATACAGCGTTGTCACACACAAGGCCATCCATAACAGTATTAGACATCATTAACAGCACGAACAACACATGAAAACAAGGCATGTCGTCTTGATGCTCAATGATCGTAGAATAATATGAATCAAGGCATTGCCTTGTAACTCGCGCAGATTGTTGGTACATGCAATTCGTACCATTTAATCTACTACTTTGAACTTATGCAGCTTCTGTCGTGCACGCATATATATATGCAATAAGATGCACTGCGTCGTTGTGCGGAACAATGATACAGTTTTGATTTAGTGCTGTGATCATGTATTTTTCAGTCAGTTTATAAGCAATTTTACCACTTTTACATTATCCATGTAAATACTTGAAAATACTTTTAACTGAACAAAATCTTGTCGTTGCGAGAATAAAAAAGGACTTTCAGAAAACATTGACATGGCCGCATCCATCATTGACGCCATCTTGGTAACATGTGATCAAATCACGGAACTTGATTGGTTAATTTTTACTTCCTCGTTGAACTTGTTAGGGTAGAAGATTGCTTATCAACTATATACACACCTTATGTTACCAATAGGACGAGCTGCGCTTGTTATAATCAGAGCGACAGATAAGTTTTTACGTCAGTTGGATCGGTCAACCAATCAATCACCAAATAGTATGCAACATGTTTTTAAACAATTGCATAAAGTATTTTTTCTTTTGCTTTTCGTTAAGGGCAGTTCTTCTAAAAATAATTGTGTAATTATTTTTAAAATTCTGGTGCATATTTATGCAAATACGTGACAGCTTATCTGTAGCCCTGATGAATTACTTGTTTTTTCTACTGCATGCATAAAAATCATGCATACATGCACACGCATATTTTCTCCACACAGGAATAATGAACACTGCATGCATGTTCAGAGTGAACAATTTAACACTACAGGCAAAGACAAATTATCCCGGACCCTTGGACACCTCCCCCCCTCACCTGGATCCACCACTGTTAACTGTAAATCATACATTGTAAAAGTGTATGCCAAATTAAATTATGCCATACTCCCTTAATCCCATCAGATGCAGACGGATATATTTTCTACTTCCAAATCATCTGATGTAATCACTGCTGTTTCCTGCTGCCAGCATGTCTACTTTTGCAATATAGTGTTGGGAAAAAGTGGAGGGTCTAAGCACGCCCAGTGTAATTACAGGACTCCACCGATCAGTGCATATTCAAAATCATAAGATTATGTAGTCGTTGCTGTGACAACCTATTACGGGCGGCCTTGTGAATTTGGTTTTGTAAATTAAACACATGTGCTTCTCATATGAGACGCCTGGGCAATCTAAATTTAGAATTGATGCGCGGGTTACATCCGGGTACAAATGTACTTCACTGAGATAAAATTAGAATGGGATACTCCATGTTTATGTTACAACTCGAACGATATCAGTTTTACGAATATAAGTTATGTTTTGTTGTAGTTATGTACCTGTGGATGTTACATAATTTTAAAAAGGGAATATTAACATTCTCAGCCGGTCCCAGGGACCGACCACTCACGACAACACCGGTCCACAGGACCGGTATTTACCGATAAACGGAAACACTATATGTACCTGCAAAAACATAACTACATGGTGTCTGTTTATCAAATAATATCCATTAAAATGCATAATTATCATAAACATGAGTTGACCAATACATGAAAAGTCAATTTGCAAATATTTAGGAATAATATTTCTTCAAACAAATTTATAACATATTGTGTGGTGTGGAGCCTGCCATTATGACAGCGGCATTCACTCTCACACTTCAAATTTGAAAATAGTCCCCAATGGCAGAAATCCTTCCATGTCTAAGATGTTATATGCAGCATGGGTAGTAATTCGATAGTTGGTCCGAGTGGCCCTGGGCCCGTATGCATGAGCTGGTAGCAGCCAACGTTGGAAGTAGCCGCCCACACATCCCATAGAGCTCAACCATAAACTACTTCTGACGTTGCCACTTACTACTGCGCTACGGGCTTACCTGGTGTGTGCAAGATGCACATCAAAAGAGAGATCAGAACAGAGAAAACAAGCAAGTTGTCATTTATAACAGTCATGAAGTTACTAGTTTCTGTTCTTTTCTTGCCATCTTAAAATCTATATTTTTGCAGTGACAGTTTCAGCTGTTCTAACGTTGGACAAACTGAAACTTCAAGTGCCACCATAAATTATTTGCGAGACAACAATGAAAGGGAGAAAATTTACACCTCATCTTTCTCTCCTTATCTATGCCATCCCTTGTTGCATATCACTTTCAAGGAGATCGTAAAACATGGCAGCCATCATAAAGGTATAACCACTGCTGTCCCTTTTCGAAAGACAACTGAAATATACAACTCTTATCAAGGGAGATCATCAAATAATTCTCTCCCAATTCACAAATCCCAGACCAACCCTTTTTACTATCCACGTTATCTTACCTGAAATTCTTATTTTCACTTTTCCACTCTGACCAAATCCACCTTCAATCATTCCCATCTCACCGGATGACAGTTTGACCTTCAAGCCTGTGAATGTTGAAATGTCCGTCTCCTTCTTGAACAGATTCTTGGCGATCACAGAATACTTGTCCGGGGCTCTCTCCACAAGTCCTTCTCGACTCTTGGTTTTAAAAACCTTCACATTTGGCATAACAGAGGTCATGTAACTACTGTCTGTGATGACCTCAAGAATCTTCCCATGGAAAGCAAGCCGGCATGAATTACTATGGATATCTGCATCAAGTCTTGAGCCAATGAATATTGATGATGGAAGACAAGTGACGGGTTTGTCGAGCTCCAACAATGCAAAATATGTCTTTGGGACACTAGCTTCCTCACCAACAGCTTTCACTTCATCTTCATACACATACTCACATGAGAAGTCAAAACTATTTACATCATTTACAGTTTCTTTTGTATGACTGAAAAATGCCATTCGCCCCATTACAGTTTCATGGCCGACTGTTATATGGAATTTCGATTTACTGCTCAGCTGACTCTTGAAATACGGGATCCTCTGAATGTTTACCAGAGCTGCGACAACTGTTGGTATACTTCCAGGTGTGCAAACTAATCCGCGTTCTAACAGTTTGGGATCAAACTGCGTCACACATATACCTGCTCGGTCACCCTGTAAGAGATTAGTTCTCAAGTATTTTACATGCAGGAAGATTTACTCTTTCAAAATCATTTTAGAATATTTATCTTCCCATTATCAACACTGGGCTTTCAAATGCAAGATAAAGGAAAGTGCCTACAACTGATGTCATAAAAATAGTACGATATCCCGACAGTTTTGGTCGTGGCCTCCGAGGTCTCGCGACCAAAAACTGTCGAGATATCAGCCGATACACCGAGGAAGTGTTGGTATATGTGTCTTATACCCCACTCCGGTCAAGTTGTAATCATTACACACATGTATATTTCACATAATATTTATTTTACATATTTGCCAAGAATGTCTAAAAATAACCACCCAAAGGAGGCCTCACTGGGACTGGGACGCATTCACATTGGGCTTGTGAAGCTCGTGCAGCCAATGCACGTTTTTTTTTATTATCCCCGTTTAGGGCGTACGTGCTTACTAGAACTCTATAGCCCCTTTTCAGCATTGTGATCTGATACACCTACAGTTTTGCTGATATTCCTACACTTTTGATCGCAAAAGTGTAGGTGTATCCAGATATACACCTACACTTTTAACAAAAGAAACCATGGCGACGAGACTGGAAGTGGGGTATAAGATATATTCTGGTATGGCTCACACTTGACACTTGCATCTCATACCCTGTATCAGGTGTTTTATGTAATTTCAAGACAATGGACGACCGTAGATGGACCTGCCTAACATGTCCCAGACATGTTCAATAGGGATGAGGTCTGGAAACCTAGCTGGGCAGTCCATCCGTGCCATGGTCTAACTCCTGCTCAAGTATCCGAGCACACTCGGGACGAGCATTATCGTTCATTACATCACCTGCATACGGACGAACAATGGGATGACGGATCTGATCCCTGTAACACACACCTGTCATGAATCCCTGGTGTAGTGTGCACAGAACTGTCCTTCCATCCAAAGAAATCACATCCCAGACCATGATGGAACCCATCAAAATATGTCATGTTCCAACACGTTAGACCTGTTAAATCCTTTTTTTCGGAACGTCTTCCGATTTGGACACATCGGTCTAAATGATCAAGACATGCCACAATACCTGGATTCGTCAGTAAACAAACAGTACGCCATTGTTCAAGAGTCCATTCAATATGGTCATTAGCCCACTGCAGACGACCTGTAACATGACGACGGTAGATACTCGAGTAACCGCTTGTCGTGAAACCTGACTAGCTCCATGAAGACGTCTGCAAATAGTATGGGTGTTAATTCAAACACCTGATGCGTTTGTGAGGTAATTTCGTAACTGTGTAGCTGTCAGAGTGGAATGACATCCGACCTGTACCACGACATATCGGTTTTCAAATTCATGTGTCGACCTTTCTCGACCTCCACCATGTTGTCGAACAACGTTACCATACAACAGATACCGTGTTCCCATTCATGATACAACGCTCTGGAACAATTTCAGGTTGATATCAACATCAGTTTGTCTAATACCTACCTGAATAAGCCCAATACCTCTACTCATGTAATCGACGTCTTTGTGGCATTTTGATTCGACTATCGTTCTTAAACAAACATCCGACCTGAAGACAATAAATCGAGTTACAAATGATGATGTGTTATCAAAACGCTGAAAACTGGTCAAGATATCCATGCATGCACGTGCTTGCACGAAAATCCTTGTCACTTGTGCCTAAATATTATGGAAGCCTTTATCGTACTTACTGCAACTTAATATCAATCAATTTCATACAGATTAATTTCAAATGTAAAACTAGTATATCCCTATCACATGTTGAGTACTATATTATATTTGAGGTATAATAGATGTAGAAATTTCCTGGCCGAGGCTCTTGATCCATTTTCACAACCATAGATGTATGTGCATATATAATAACGATCATAAGTATTCCGAAACGTTTTTCTTGTCACGAATAATTTACCTCTAAAACTGTTTGAGAACGATCCTGTTGACATTTAATGGTGATTATTGTGTTCGAGCACCGGTCAAACGCTTATACCTTCGAAATAAAAGGTTTGCATTACCTGGTATTTTTGCCTGTTTTAGCAACTAATCAGTAAACTTTCTTTTGATCGTCAGTTTAGTTCCAAGGATCTAGTTATGGTACAAGACACCGTTATGGTGTGTCACCGTTTTAGCCAGTTCCACAAGACAGTGTCAGTGGAATGTTCGAATAATTTTAGAGATCTCAAGTAAAATTGGTACTAGCTTTTGAAAGGTACCATCGAACATTTCAGTGCATTATTTATATCGTAATAGGGTGTTCTAGAAAGAGGTTGTTCAATGGATCTACGTAATCTTGGGAACATGGTACAGTGCTGAAACGATCCCAGATTTGTCAACATAAACACACAATGTTAGACACAATAGAATCAGAAGTCACAGGTGGTTTGTCCAGACAAGGCGTTGTCCTGGTAGGGTGTTAAGAAAACACAATTATATTCTCTCTGCACAAACCCCTCGTGTGACTCTACATCTTATACCACCGAGCATAAGCAGCAGGGACAATTGCTAGATCCTTGTTATGCCTGGTGAAATGACGCGAGAGATAACTCAGTTTCCATCGTATACACTTACATGAATGTGAGATATCCCCTATGTATGACATAAATTCACACCCCTTTGAACTGGATGAATAGCTTAAACATCAATCCATTGTTTTCAACATCAAACTGACCGGGTCTACTCAGAAATGCTTGTATATACAAACAATATCAAAAGCATGCCAATCAAATCCAATAAATATACCTTATACTCTTGTATAGCGCTAATATCTAATGAAAACACAGAAGCGCTTGGTTGTGAGCTGACAGGCAGGCTTAGAGAACATTTTTGTATGTTCTGTCAAAACGGTGTATTTTAAGTTAGAATTTGAAATCGGTTAATTTGTCGGCTTTTGTGGGGAGGACTTCCAGAGTGTTGTACCAGTGTAACATTGATATCAATCAAAGCAGCCCTTTAGATAGGATGACCTCTGCATGGACAGAAACACATACAAACTTGAAACCCATTAAAGCCTGTGTTTTGACATGGAGGATGCAAGGGAAAATTAGACATGATCAGTTGTATGCAATGCAGGCCGACTGGTGTACACGGACCAAACATCTTATCAAGCAAGGAATTCTATCCGCGTTATCAGCTATCAGACGGGCATGATTTATACAAGTCACGGCCCCATCAGATATATAGCTTCTGTTTTCATTCACAGATTTCACAGATAGGGTGTCTCCATGGGATTTCGTTTCTCTTTTAGCTTTCAATTATGTTGTACTTTAATTTAATCAGGCTTTCTTACGTGAAATATATTTACTTAAAATTTGCTTTCGGATATTAGTGTAGATATAATCGAGACAGACTTGCTTAAATTACGTTATCCGTGAAGAAATGTATGAAACATGCAAAACATGAAACATAAACCGTCGAATTCTCTGGAAAATAGAGTTGTGACATGAGGATTCGGCAAAAGTGACACATGTATTAAGGCCGTCTCCTTAGACACAGGTAAAGCAGATGAACACACCAGAAACAAAACTGTCTGATACACTCGCAGAAACAGAATTCCAAAAGACATTAATTAATAAGAACTAACACAACAAATAATAAAGAACAGATTCCCAATTGTTGCGCAGTTGTTTGAACAATGAGATAATATTTATAAATAAATAAATGCCAGTACACTCTCAGTCCGCTGTGTATATGTGATAAACATAACATAAAGTGTAATTATGTATACGCACTCGTAAGGACAAAGAAATACGGAGCTATGGGATAAAAGTAGCGATAGATGTTTGTTATAAACTGACGATTAAAGGAAAGATTAGTTTCTGGGAATGATAAAACGGGCAAAATACAAGATGATGCAAACCATTTCCTTCGAAGGTATGAGCATTTCACGAGATGTCAAAACTGATGCACACTATAATCACCATTACATTTCAACAGGATCGTTCTCAAAAAGTATCAAGAGTACATTGTGTATGGCAAGAATAGCATTTCGGAATAGTTATGATCGTCAGCATATATGTATAATGATATGGTTGTGAAAATGCATAAAGGGCCTCAGCCGATAAGTCCTTATATCTAATAAACTACAGATATTAGATAGCATCTCTCTTTGTTATCTATACTGACATGTGTACGTACTATATTTTAACTTCTTCAAAAGAATATTTGTTAATAAAGTCAGTCTAACCAAAACAAATTTGTTAATTGAACAACTCTGTAGCTTTAATATAAGTTGGGACAGATTAGAATATAAACACATAATCATCCGCTGTCAGTCTGCCACCATTGAGGATGTTGCTTAAATCTAATCGGCCATTATTCGAGACAATGTTTTATCAGGTTATTTGTCCGAGTAATATACATTACAAAATCTAGGAACTAGTGGTATCTCGTAGGGTGACGAACAATTGCATGATGACATGTCAGTTAGGTTGACCTTGAAAAGGTCAGCATTTAAGGAACTAGATTTGTGTCTTACTCTTGTGTGCAAAGTATTACATAACCTGTCTCCGATGTCGATATAATCTGGTACCTTTGTTGATCTACTAGATGTAGTAGTAACTAAAGTATCAATATGGATGTTCCATTTATCACTTTTTGTTATTCCTAAGTGTTTATGGTAGTCAGCAGGTGTAAAATAATATTATCAAATGATAAAACTTAACTGCGTTGGGGATCTTTGTGACTAAGTAAAATTACTTAAGTTTTAGATTCATTGAAAGTTACTAACCATTGCTTTACCCACATCTTGAATTATTCAAGATCCCTATTTAAGGATATGTCAATTGTCTCTACGCAATGTGATGATACGCAGAGATAAATCTCGCCTGCAAAGAGACGTGTGACATTACAATAGTTATCTGAAATAGCATTAATATAAGCCAGAGATAAGAAAGGACCTAGAACCGATCCTTGCGGTGCACCTGCTTGTACACCTTTAGGCTTGGGAAGACAACCCTCGAGAAATAAACTGTTTGATTAGTTATATGTATATGGTTATGGAACATGGGGATGTATCATTTACGTTGTCAGTGATCAGAACAGTTTCAGTGATCCACCTGATACCATTACAATGTTGATTTTCACAGCCCATTGAAAAACATCATGCTTACAACTCAGAGAACGTCTTTAAATTAATATTGCTATTGCTATTGCTTATATATAATTGTAAAATATAAAAGGAAATTTCTCCTAGCAGAGAGCTCATAAATGCGTCATTTAATGTTGAAGTCAGTGATGTTGGATCCATTTTATGATTACATTTAGAACTTATAACTCTCAGGTTAAATTATGAACTTTTCAGCATAAATATGTTTTCCAAAGTTACGTAATGTTCTCATAGAAAAGATGTATTCATTACACGTGTGAACCTCTCAGTGCCTCAAGTATTTGTAAATAATATTTTTTTAATTCTTAAAATTCTAAGAAAAGGATTTCGGTCACTACTGTTTTTCTAAGTCGTCATTTCCGATTAAACAAAATATGTTTACATCTTTACTGGGTGCAGATGCTCTAAAACACATAGGGTTAGCAGGATGCAATCAAAGTTGAAAGTGATACGTTCGTAACTGAAATCTGGAACTCTTTAAAAGGGAACACAAGCATGAAGACATAGCAACTGTACAACTGCAAAGGGATTTGCTCTTGGATTGGCTCTGTATATTAAACACCACAAAAAGTTTACAAGCTACTGCTGTCCGTGTTTCTTGCTTAGCTTTAAACCGAAAATGTAATTATATACAAGGATCCTATATCTGCATACCGAATTTTATTCACACGGTCACCCCAGTACTTTTCTCTACGTAAAAGGTTTTTAACTGTTTCTGGAACTGATTTCGGTCCTTAAACTCATATGGACCTATCGTTCAACTGATAGATTTTATTGTTTGTTTGTAGATTTTAGAAAAGCTTTTGACTTGGTGAACAGAACTATGTTGTGGTATGTTGATATGAAGAAAGGTGTCCATTGTAAATTTGTGAAAGTTTTAATGAGTATGTATAGTAAAATTAAGACTGCTGTAAGAACTTCAAATACCTCTATATCAAGTTATTTTGAATGTTTGAGCGGCGTGCGCCAAGGCTGTATTTTAAGTCCTATGCTTTTTACCATGCTCATATCTGAATAAACGAGAAATTTTGGAAAATGCTAACTGCGTGGAATCTTTGTTGGTCATGAGTTTGTGGACTTACTGTTACTTCTTTATGCTGATGATTTATGTATATTTGACGACACTGTCATTGGTCTGCAAAAAAGATAGATGTCTTACATAACTTTTGTACTACTTGGGGTCTAGAAGTTAATTTTGACAAAACTGAAATACTTGTATTTAGAAATGGTGTTTTTTTAAGATCTACAGAAAAATGGTTTATGAATGGAACCCAGCTCAATGTATCTTCTGATTACAATTATTTAGGTGTGAAGTTATCCACAAGACTGTCATGGTCCAAGTGAACAGATATGCTGGCTGCCAAGGCTAACAAAGCGCTAATGTCTATCAAAAGGCTTCAGTTTAAATATACTAATATTCCTGTCAATTTGTTGTTTAAGATATTTGATGCAAAGATAAAACCAACTTTGTTATATAGCTCCGAAGTATGGGGTTTTACAGAACGGCTTGTGTTAGAGAGAGTCCATAACAAATTCTGCAAATTTGTGTTAGATGTAGGTAAACATGTTTCTAGTACTGCAGTTTTATCTGAGTGTGGTAGATATGGTTTATAGGTTGATTACTATGTAAGATGTATTAAATACTGGTGTAAAGTGTCAAGGATGTCCAACGATCGTTATCCTAAACAATGCTATTTGCTAATGAAACAGTGAGACGCTGTGGGGAGATTCACATGACCAAGCTGTATTAGACATTTGCTGAATATTTATGGTTTTGGAATTGCGTGGATGAGTGAAGATATATGTAAATCGATTTTTGTTAACATTTAAGCAAAGATTAATTGATTGTTCTCGTCAGTTTGTGTTGGCTAAGCTGAATGATTCGACTAGATTTCTCAGTATACAGTAAAACTAAGTCTTCATTGGACATTGAGTATTATGTTACACATGTACAATTTAAGGAACATCGACGTTTATTGTGTCTGCTACGTATACACGAACTGCCATTACGCAATAATACAAGATATATGAGTGTATCTGATATCCAGAGTACTAAGAATACTGTCAGTTATGTGATGTAGATGATGAGATACATTTTATATTTGTATGTCCGTTTTATAAAACATTGAGCAATATATACCTACATATGAAAACTTACCAGCTGAAGCTAAATACTGTGAACTTTTATCTTGTAATGATAGTAAAATTATTATTAACTGTGTAAATTATGTAAAAGTGGCCTTGAAAAGGAGATCAGAAACAGTACATATTTAATTATCTGAGACTGATGTACATATGTAAGCTCGCCGTATTGTCCAGTTTTGTTTTGTAATGATTTGCCTTGTTGTTTCTTAAATTGTTTTATGCTTTTTTCAATTTGTATGTACATGGGAAGATGGTCTGAATACAGAAATAAATTATCTATCTATCTGGGGAGATTTGCCGAGTTTGGTGGTTGTAAGCTTTAATCCTGTCCAGGTGGGTAGTCAGCTTGCATTTGGGACCCTTATCATGGCATATAGATGAAAAAGGGTTTGTAATGGCGCAGTGGTTAGTGTGTCGGCCCAGTGATCTGGCAGCCTTGGCAATCATGGTTCAAGTCCGGCCTGGGTACCTCGCTTTCAACCCAGGGATTGGAGCCTCACACCAGTGTGGTGTTAGTGACACTGTGGTGATGTGGCTGAAAGATTGCAGAAAATTAGTAAGAGTCCACGATCACTCACATAACTGAAAGATTGCCAAAAACATGTTAAATGTATATAGGGCTTCCTGTGAGTGACGTAGTGTCACTTGAAAGAATGAGGCTCTAGTAACCTAGTGTGTGTTGCACAAGGCGACTAAATGGGATCTTTTGCTTTCACTGTTCTTCCTTATAATCTTCCTTTAAGAAACAGATCTTGCTCCTTGCACACCCATTGTGTTTTGGTTAATTATTGTCCCTAAAATGTAAACCAACATTTCAACTCTCAACCATCATTTTTGAATGAACCTTGACTGTCTTTTGTTCAAAGCAAATGAGGATGTTTGCTCAGTGAAGTCTGTATAAGATATTCCAGATTTAAAAGTGACTAAACAGTTGGATAAGTAAGTGAGGATACCTCTGCTGGGATATCCTGTTAACCCTTTAGTAGAACCCCGTGGGGCTTCCGGGTAATCGCATGGTGTCATTTAGATGGAATAGGGCCTCTGTAACCCAATGCTTGTCGTACAAGGCTAAAATGGGGATCTTTTGCTTTCACTTTCCTTTCTAATGATCCCTTTTATGAACTGTCTTTTCGCTCGGTGTGCATCTTGCACATCACGTTGTGTTATGGCTGAAATATTGCCCTTGCAACGTAAAACATGATTTCAACTCAACTCAACCAGTTCAATGCAAAAAGAGTTATGAACATCTTCTGAATAAGGTCATGCTATTGCTGAAATATTGTCCACTGCAATGTTAAACAATTGATTCACGCTCTTAATACTCTAGTTTCAGTAGGCCCAACCGTGTTGTACAAGTAAACTAAGGTATGTTGCTGATATTCTTCGTTCTAGTGATCTCTTTATTAAATTGGTCAATACACGTCTTGACTAAAAGCTTGCTTGCTTGTGTAATGTTAAAGTTCAGCTCAATACTACTATTCAGTTCTTTGTGACCTACCCCGTGGGGCTTCCGGGGAGTGACGTGGCGTCACTTAGATAAAATAGGGCCTCAGTAACCCAATGCTTGTCGTACAAAGCGACTACAATGGGGATCTTTTGCTTTCACTTTCTTACTATCGATCCTGTATTGTCCCTTTTCCTGATGTGCCTGTTGCACATCACATTGCGCTATGGCTGAAATATTGCCCCCTGCAATGTAAAAATCCATTTCAACTCAACTCAACTATACTTTCCCTCGGTGTGCACCTTGCATATTATGTCTCATTATAGCTGAAATATTGCCCTTTTACTGTAAAACATCACTTCAACTCCTAGTCTCTATTTGATCTGTATTCTCCCTTGGCATGTATGTACCATACAGCACATTGTATTATGGCTGAAAGATTGCTGTCCAACATAAAAAAACTTATCAAGTGCTGTGAACTTGTACATCACATATTATAGCTTCAAGATTTACTCATTCAACATAAACCATTAGTTCAGCCATATTGTTATGTTGCTATGAATAAAAGGTTGTGAATGGAACAGTAAACACTAAATCAGTGTACATATTTTTCTACAAGTGCATAATTTGTCAACAGTGTACCATATTTTTAAAACTGCATGTTTTGATGATTAAAGTGTTAGAATATACATGTAGATATATTTTAGTATAAATTGCTGTAATTTGAATTTCAGATAAGCCGGGTGAACGTGAGTGCACCTTGCCCTGACAATACAGGTGGATTGGTAGATGAGGAGAATAAATTGATCATAATTGCCAATGCTTTTGAAAGTATGTTTTCAGCTCGGTGAAGACGGAAGTTTTTAGGTAGATCATGACTCACCCTTACTCGTGTATTACTCACATTGGACTTGTAAGTCCTGGTACAGTTCATTGAAGAACATCAATGTCTAAATTCTGTAGCCCAATGAGATTAGGTCTGTGTGTCACTGGGGTGCAGATTAGCACAGTGGTTATGTACTGCAGTGTCTTAGCCCAGTGATGAGTTTGAATCTTGCGTCAGTCAGTCATCCGGCTTCTCAGTGGTGATGTGGGCTTTCCTCCTGCACTTAACTGTTGAAAATGGGCATATGGCTAACAGATTGACCCTCGTGGAGCTTTCAGGAAGTGATGTAGTGTCACTTAGATAGAATTGGCCTCAGTAACCCAATGCTTGTCGTACAAGGCGACTAAAATGGGGATCTTTTGCTTTCTTTTTCTTACTGTCGATCCTGTGTTGTCCCTTTTCCTGATGTGCCATTTGCACATCACATTAATTGCGCTATGGCTGAAATATTGCCCCCTGCAATGTAAAAATCCATTTCACTCACTCAAGATTAATTGTGGTCTTTTTTCATATGGCTCTGAAGTGAACTGATTTGGTTAAAGGTAGAGTTCACTCACTTGTGTGTTTACGTCCTCACAGTCAAGACGAAAGGCAGTCTCGCTTGTACTTCAGTAAACATTGATATCCAAAGAGTTCAGTCTTGCATGAACTGAGTATATAAGGGACTAACATCACAAGGGTTAGCATGATCAACTTTCACAAATCTTTACTTTGAAAGATAACAAGAATGTTTCTTATGGATATCAACTTCTTGGCTTTATTGTTTGTAACGTTTAGGTTTACTTTGTGTCTACAAAATGGATCACACTAAATCGTCCCACATTCTCTGTAATGAGCCTAGCATTTCAAAGTACCAGTTTCATCCTGAACTAATTTCAAAATAAAAATAAAAGTTTTTTTATCCTGAACAAAGGTTCAATCAGTGGTATGGTCAGACTAGTTTCGTCCTGGTGT
>JAUELE010065009.1:0-15472 GCA_031471655.1 Diodora aspera
CACATCAGGAAAAGGGACAACACAGGATCGATAGTAAGAAAGAGAAAGCAAAAGATCCCCATTTAAGACGGCGCTTACGGCAAGCAACGAGTGATTCGAGATTTATTGTGGCTTTCAGCAATCTTTCAGCTATATTTAACACCACAGTGTTACCTACACTACATCAATCTCCGGACTGAAGGAGAAGTACCTGGGTAGATTACTTGGCTGACACTGTGTTATCCCGCAGCCAGAAAGCAACACAACATTATAAGATCCCCTTTCTACCATTCTAGTCGCGGTGTATGACACAACATCATTTAACGGAACGTACACAGAACTGACTTGGTGTTTTCTTTACATTAGAAGAAATAACCTTTCAAAAGTGCCACACGTTCATATGATGGAGTAATCCAAAGTGACTGAGCAACTTATTGATGATAATAATAATAATAATAATAATAATAATAATGTGAACAGTACTGCTTCAGTGTATCCATTGGAGCTGATGAAAAGCTACAAACCAAGTAGAACTCTTAGATGTCAAGGGTCCTACCAACTAGCAGATCTATCTCACTTTTCAAACTAAATCTTTAAGTCCCAAATCTTTCTCCTACACTGCAGTAACACTCTGGAATGCTACTCCATTACCTCTCAAACAGAGTCCTACTCAAGACGGTTTCCTGAAGAACATCAAAACCTACGTAACAAGAAATACTTCGACCTGTGAAGCTGTCAGTCTGTAAATGAACAAACATTTATGGTTTGGATTCATCCGATTGTTATCATGTGCTATACAAGACTTACTATTATCATTAATAAATAATGATAATAATAAAGTTCAAAGAGTAGACCAAATCTAAAGTAAACAGCTAGAAGTTTTCATGGGCCTGACACAAATACTTGCATTCATTTCAGAATTTCTGACCAGATAAGAAATAGTCTTACAAGTTCCTATTTTAAGATGCTTCTCAGAAATATATACTAGTAACCGTGTCACAATGATGGCCTGACCAATATCTAAGCTCAACAAAAATTAGCTCCTCTTTAGTTGAGAGTATAGATCTGCTAAAGACCACTAAGCATACGTTCAACAAAAGCACACACTTCCCTAGCCTTAATATGCCCTTTTAATTAACTAAGTACTATTACAGAAGGCAAAATCTTAACCAAGTTTGCATATTGTCCTTAAGTTTTATCAATCCTCGCAGCCTCAACAAAATATTATCCAATTCCATACAACACATAATAGTGATCTCTTCCACACTGTTACACTGGTTAGTATCGCACTCTTGCAAACTTGAGGACTCCTATTAGCAAATTTCTCTTTGACCTTTAATATAACAGCCACCACAGTGGCAAGCTCTAGGCGGGAGGTAATTAGAACAGCAACCCACATGATCTGGCCAGACACAACTTGCAGGAGCAGCCTGGGAATCAGATGGGTGACATACTTTTGGGCATGTACAGTAGTGGTTCTCACCCTCTACTGTGAACTTTGACCTTCCGAGTCCCTGCCATTGGTTCAAATAGCAGGATCACTCAGTTGCATCACCTCAACTGACCCATGGGCGAGCTACTGTTTACATATTTTAGTGCAGTTCATTATCATTTGATGAGCTTCATGTCGCCGTTTCTTCAAAAATGTCACACAATTTCATTTTGGAATTTGCAACAATAAACTATGTTTCAGATTTGGCTTGGCTGAGGTAATAACACTGTATACTTCGGTCTCATATCAATGCATAATACACTAGCTATTCCAGTCGTGTCATTAAAAGCTGGGTACTTCGGTTGTTTTACCTGCCTATCCAACCAGAATTACCCACCTGTCATTTTCAAAGTAAATTTTTTCAAGCAGATTACGAAATTTAAGCTGAACTTGCACAAACATGCAGTATTGAGGTTGAAAACATTTTGTTATCTAACGGGGAAATCCCCCCCTCCCCCTACACACAAATGCACACAATATGACACACTGCTCTTTAGAATCATGATGATATTCCTTCTTTCATCACAAGTATAAATTCTTTGATTTTCTTTCAGGCATTCGGTTAAAACTTTTGTTTATTTCAATACACTTCAGTAACCTTAGTCTGTTAAGTAATTAGTTTATGAATATAAAAAAACTACTTGAATTCCATTTGTAAAATGCATCAACAGTTTCTATTGATGTCAAGTTTTTAAAGCTTAGCTTTAAAAATACCAAAAGGAAATGTACTAATAATAGTAATATAGAGAAAATAAAACATTTTCAATATTATATATATATATTATTTTTGAAGTGCTTCATTTGAGTTTGGACAATCTATGAAAGAGGGAATGACATTTGGACATATCGCAACAGAGTCTTTCAGAATCACTGCCCTAACTAGTTCAGTCTACAAAACCAAAAAGACAACAAATTTGCATCAGACTATGTACACTTAGAAATATATGGTTGATTTTGTCCATTGTTATAGAGATAACTGATTTCCTGGGTTATTATAAACTTTATAGTAAAAGTCTGATAAAACACTCCTCCTCGGTTATGCTTAGGATACGGTAAAACTTCTAAAATTTCAAAGGAAAAAAATTAATTACTTTCGGACATGTTTGAATTTTGGGAAATTAGTTATCTTTGGAAAAGTTAGAATTTGAAATTTTAGAAATTGCCCCCAAAACGTAAGTGAAAAATTTGAAATTTTAGAAACTGCTGAAGGTAACAATCACCATTTTTTGTAACTCGGTTTTCGGTTTTCAAAAAAATTCGAATTTTTAGAAATTTGGTTATCGGATTTTCAAAAACATTCCAATTTATAGAGGTTAAATAAATTGATTATCTCGACAGAAACAGCTCCTTCTAAATTTTAGAAGTTTGAAATTTTAGAAGTTTTACCGAAGTCAAACTATCGGGAAGAAAGCTTCGAAGATATAAGACCTCTAGCTTCGCCTTCGGTCTTACTTCTCCTCAGTTTTCTTCCCTCAAATTTTACTATCCCAAGCATAGCCTCAGAGTCGTGTTTTATCCTATACATAGTTTGAATATAAACAGACACACATATTATTACCAAATTCAACCTGAAAGATTTTTTTCCTATCCAACACACATCAGACACACACAATATAAAATCAACCACACAAGATAATACTTTATTTTCTTCATTGAAAATTGAATCATCATGGTATCATTCCCTTTATTACAGATAACCTGGGACTTAGCATAAGCGTGAATATTCAGCATATCTCTTATGGCTACATTTCAGCAGGTGAAACAGAAGACCGTGTGTGTATAATCTTATCCCAATCGTCAGCTGTTTCTACAGACACTACCTTATCAACGTCAGCTGCTGTAGGAGATGTTTGGTCAATAACAATCTTCTCAATATAGAAGTTATTATGCTGAACTGGTAAAATTAAGTTTAACAATGACATTAAAGGTTTTATACAAAACTCAGTGATGTTCACATAACACAAATTTAAACATTAAAAATTAGAATGTTAAAACTGGATTATTGTCAATAAAGTTACTTTAAAAATTATAGTGTCATCCATGTTGACAAAAATAATATCTTGGTTCATTTTAGTAGTACTTACAATACATAGGCCTACGATCACCTGTTCAACATCACTTTTAGCTGATACACGTCACGAAAATATTATCCAATCAGACCTCAATTTCCATAGCCAATGAAAAATCAAAGAGAAACATCAAGAAACAGATGGACACCTAGTTCATGTTTACAACTCTACTTGCAATGAATAAGGATTAAATCTGAAAAATTGTCTTTCTGCTGGGCTACAAAATTCCTGGTCCTTGGACTGACGCGGTATAAATTTACAGTCCCTGGGAAAATGTTTTGGTCCCCGAAAATAAATAAAATATAAATTACATATCACATTCAGACTTTGCAATTAAACGTAGGATCAACGGTTGCTAAAACAAATCAGGAACTAAGAAATAACCCCTTCATATCTGCATATACTTAAAAAAATATTAAAATGCCAGTTGTTTACTTGTTCATTTGTGACGTTTCTGATGCAACAGCGTGCAGTAAAAACATGTGATTCATCAGTACTGATTCAGCTGGTGCCTGGGACTGATCAGCTGCAGTTTTACTGGTCCACAGATATTTCTTTCAGTCTAGGACTGGTAATTTGCAGTAAACGGAAACACTGACAATATTTGTGTTAGTTTATACTCAAATATGACAAAGCAGCATAGAATGACCCTCTTAGTCTTAGTAGGATATTTTATTATGATTGATAGATGCAATTTAAAATTACAAAAATTTGCAGTCATGCTTTACGTTACAAGGATTATATTTAGCCATAACACAATGTGTTATGTTCAAGACAGGGATTGTCATTAGAAAGAAAAGTGAAAGCAAAAGATCTCTATTTTAGTCGTATTGTATGACAATGTAGGGTTACTGGAACCCTGTTTTTTTCCAGGTGACACAACATTACTCCACAGCTTAATAAATTCACAAAAACTGAACAATGTCAGCAAAACAGTTAATGCTATATCAGACTTTAAAATGTTTGTGAAAACTAATGGACCAGCTAGATGTGAGAAAGATTATTTTCAGTCAAGTAAAAACTTTACTTTACATATTCATAAAATTTTGTCAAGACCCTGAGCATTAATTAAGGCACAGGAACACTTTTTCTCATCTTACTGTACTCTACTATGCTCTGCTCGAGTCTGCATCCAACCAAGTTAGGAAAGGCAACATTATCCAAGGAGCGAGTAATTTGGGGTTTTACATGGTTTTTGGCAATCTTTCAGACACATCACAACGGACTCACCAACATCACTTCGGTGTCTGGGCTTCTGTCTCTACGGGCTGAAAGAGAGATGCCCGGGCGAGACTCGAAACCACAACCGACAAGGCTGGAAGATTGGTGGACCGACGAGCTAACCACTGCGCCATCCCGCGCCCCCATTGTCCCAGGAATAATAACATATCGCCATCATTCACATATAGCGATTTTAAGATGGTACATATATTTTGCAGATTTGAAATATTGAATTTACTAATCATCTTTAATCTAATGATTTTATGTCAGTTACCCTTTTTTACACTTATACAGCCAGGTGGGAGACTAAACTGATAATAAACCCACACTTTACCCTCTGGAGACCCAGGTCACCCAATGGATGGACACAGAAGTCAAAATTTGTGAACCAGAAACAAAACTTGATAATTAAAGCAACGAGTTCCATCTCCTGGAATCAAGTACTGTATGCTGTCAAGTAGGTTAGATTTTTTAAATTAATGGACTGTTGTTGAGTTGAAATTATGTTTTACGTTGCAAGGGCAATATTTCACCCATAACGCAATGTGATGTGCAAGGTGCACATCGAGCAAAAAGGGATTGATAGAAAGGAGAGTGAAAGCAAAAGATTCCCATTTTGGTCGCCATGTACGACAAGCATTGGGTTAATGAGGCCATATTCTATCTAAGTGACACCCATTCACTCCCCGGATGCCCCACGGGGTAAATTAATGGACTGTGAAAATATTCTCTTTGAAATAGATGAGCTGTAGAGGGTTGATACCACACATGAATGTGCACATAATGGATGTTACTGTTAACATCTCACCAACAATTTTATTTACAAATTATAATACATTATTCCGATCCTCACTTCAAATTTATTTATTTATTGATTAATTGTTTTATTTTTCCTACCCACCCACCTACAGCTAGTAGAAAAGACAACATATCCCTTCAACAACTCTTACAAGCACTGGGTAATAGACTAACCATTAGTCTATGAAATATTTTAAATTATTTTATTGTATTTAATTTCTATTCCTTCAAGAGCCCTGCTCCTACAATGCAGTGGAATAGAAGCTAGCTAGATTTGATTTGTAGACTGGCTAAAGGCTTTTAAAATGAATTTATTAATTAATGAAAAACTAATTCCACAGTCATGGAGCAGGACTAACTGGGTAACAGGTCCTACTCTCAGCAAAGAGTGCATCAAGTCAAAAAGTTAACATTGCTGTACTGGAATATTTAACTATTGAGAATGATACTCAGACTGAACATAAAAAGTCAAAACGAAATCCAGAATTGAAGTTGACATTTTCAAAAAGATCTACTAATTAATAATTCATAAAACCAAGTAATCTACACAAAATGAATGCAATTTTCTTTCCACCTTTAATAATGTATACTAATCTTGTGGAAAACACAATTCAGACTGTATTTCAAGGTATTATCTACGACAGGTTCTTTATCTTCTATTGTTCAAGTACACCTCATCACAAAATCCAATTCAAAGACTTTTGCCCTTTACAATCAGAATCAGTTCAACTGAAACATCTATCACATCAAACATTTATAAACAGACGAACAAAAGCAAAACCACTTGACATCAGTTTAATTTGTGTTCAAAGACTGCCAATAACTATCTGAATTTGGAAATGAATATATAAATGTTCTTTAATACTCTTCTTCATACATTTCAATTTGAAAAATTGTATTGATATCTTTAATAGCCTAAATAATAATTTTGAAATTATTTTCAATTTTACTTCGTAAACACTCTTATAAAATCAATGACAACACTCCTAAAGGGTTTTCATATGATAATTAACCCATTGCTAAATAAAACCACTGGTTGAGATCAACTTTTATTGGCTGTGTTTCAGTGGGGTAACTACGAAAATTTGATTGTATTATGTGGATAATATTTCTCCAAATGAGTGGCAGGGACACCAGCGTCTTGACTCCTTGCTTAATTTATTGTTTTGCAATTTCTTAAGATCTGTTGTAACCTGTTTGACACAATAAAGAATATGAGTATAACTGACCTGTATAATCTGAGGAGAACTTTACTATAGTTCACATGACAGGTGTCACTGGGAGTAAACCTTACCAACAGGAGCCAATTACTTTATGACCCCATATACACCAAGCAGATAATTGCTCACCAGTAACACACAGTTACATCACTGACTAATGAGGACTGTTTTTCACACACAGGCAAGAATCCAAAATATAGTAACAAAATAAAGTATGTCACTTCTAAAGATCAGTGAGATTAACAAAGTATCCAAAAATGGCTTTAAACAAAATAGAACTAGAAAAAAATTAATACAGTTGTACACTGTGCTAATAAACTGAAGATGTTTAATAAACTTAGTTTACATCCACAATTCAGTTTATTATGAGATTAACCAAGCATTTTGAACTAATTGAAATCGCCTGGTAAGGAGAGGGAAAGAAAGAAAAAAATGAAACAGTCATGAAAAAAAGTTTTTAATTAACTGAAAATTATTTTGGGGGTAAAATGTTTAACATGGACAACATTTTATCATTTGGTTACCAGGCATATTAAAATAATTATTAAATTTCTTATAATCTTTTTTTTAATGTTTAACATTTAACACAAAGGATAAATTAAGTAAATACAACTTTAAACTCTAAACAGATTCTTAGCATGTGATTGATTCCCAACCCAATGCCATACAATAAATAATCAATGTGATAGTACAATTGTTTGCAGAGAGAAAATACAAAAAATCAGAATTGAAAAAATCATTTGGTAATATGCAAAGAACAAGCTACCCTGACCAAACAAAGGGGAGTCTGGCTTGGCTGGTCCGTGGGAAAATCTGCTCATGCGTCAGATTGGAAGTTAATCATGAGCCACCGTCACTGCATAAGGAAGTAAACATTCACTCCTTTTCCTCAACTGCATCCTTTACGCCAACATTTACATAAATCTGGTTAAAATCAACAACCACAGAAATTTTACCAAAATACTGCTAAATACAAAAAAATCCTACCTGAGCATGTGATAGATAGCTGGCATTCTCATTCATATTGAGACTGTGGCCACTGACTGCTCACAGTGGTTGTGAGAAGTAAATCAGTGGTTGTAAATGTCCTCCTTCCTAAATCTTCCCTTCAAACTTTAAATGAACATGTAATCCACATAGATGTTGACCACATAAGTGTATTTCCCTCTCAGACACACAGATAGAATTGGTTTTTCATAAACACGACCACTCTTCAACCAGTTACCGCGATGCTGGTACTAAACTTTGAAACAGACACTCGTGGGAAAATACAGTTGTAATTGACGTCGTGAGAACAATGATGGTCGGCTGTTCTGTCCCTTACCGCTTCGCCCTCGTATAAGCCATGGACACTTTAAAATTCACGTAATGTATAATTTACAGCTTTAAGTACGAGTAACATTTACTACAATTAATGAAAATTAGCTAAATTGTCATTTGTAGTTCAAAATGGCATTTGCAAAAAGTATTTACTGTTCATGTTACAGGGGAGGTGTACAGAAGAGCGACTTTCCCAAGTTCGGGACAAAGCCCATTGGTACATTCCTTATATGGAAAACAGGTGTTCCCACGGCTAGTCAGCGTGTTTTGGTCCAATGGCTTTCGATAACAAACAAGGCGTGAGGTCGAAACACCTCTTGCTCCACTTCCCTCGCCAGGTGGCGTAAAATAAAACTACATAAGCGACCGAAAACGATTATAACCTAGATATGATACAATTCATTCAAACGCAAGACTAAAATGCATGTCTGAAATATTTGTGCCAAGAGACCAGAGTTGACATAGCGACACACAACCAAATTGAATATACAATTGTCAAGGCATCGATTGTTTCTGATGAAAAAGATCATAAATTGTTTATAAAATTTGCGATCACTTACCAGTCGTCACAAATGAGACCGTACTTCGCAAAATTGTGGGCCGAGTTGAGACTTGGTAAAGTCCGATCAGTGTTTGACAGTTTACCAAAGTCACAAAATTTTTGCTTCCTTGATTGATGAAAGACGTTGCAATTTGATTTTTACAAAAGGCTCCGGTGCATCGTCAGCAGCTGCCACGGTCGTTAGATATTTGGGGCCTTGATACTGCACGAATAAATAACTTTTTCCGAATCTCCAACTAGAAAGTTACAGCCAAGATGGCGGACATAATATCTGCTCATGCGCTTGTTTTGGTTCCTACTTCCGGTGTGGTGGCTGTGTGTTTTGGACAAGTGGGACCTTTCGCGAAGACAAGTGCAAACGATTCATGACACAGCTTCTAATTATAATTTATTTTGTCAATGTAGGTGGAACGCTGAAAGTCTAAGAAATGTCTTCGGGAAGTGAACATACGGCAAGAAATACCGGAGACGGGGGATCAGAAATGGAAGCGAGCTCAACTGAAACTGAGACTGCTGACAAATCTTTGGGCCAGACATGTTCACCAACTGTTGAAAACGAAAACAATTCGAATAACACACTTTCAGGGCGTCAAGCTCAAGATGTGGCTGGTATTCGGAGCCAAGGTAAAGCAGGTCAATGTGAACGAATCGTCTAAATAACTGTTAAAATGCTTAAATTAACAAAATTATTAGACTCCTTATTCTTGAATTTAATGAAGATGTGAGTATTTTTAGAAGTATTTTCACACGTAATCGTCAAAAAGAGGTCCATTCTGATCTTGATATATATTTGAGCTTGTTACTTTAAATAGTCCAATTTGTAGTAATGCAACTAAACAACATATGTCATAATGAATAATGTCAACATATGTGACTGATCTCATTCTGATAGGATAGTCATATTGCTCAGTATGAGCCAGCATTTTCTTAAAGGTGGTCAACGTCTTGGTCCGAGTGCAAGCAGGCGGGCCCGGCATGTGTCAAAGTTTAGGGGTCAATTCGGCGATATCCAGCGAGGGGGATTCCCCTATTATCACGCAACCATTTCAGTATTCACAAATGGTTTTTGTCACTCACGGGACATTCGGTCCTACATGTTGGAAGTATGCGTCTGACCAAAAGGCAATTCCCAGGACCGAATATTGGTACAGCACTAAACTTGTCATGGTAGACATATAGGCAGTCTGTCTCAGACCCAAGAGCATTCGAATTTCCCTTTCATGATTATTTTATCAAAATGAATGGTGAATATATATATAGTTAAAGTCATAAGTATCAAATATGAACAAGAATGTCATGATATACTTGACCCAGAGCACCAGACATTCGGGCATACATACTATATTTTGACGGCCCTGAGGCAATTTTGCCGGATTTGTCCGTCGGTCGTGCATTATTCGCACAGTCTGCCATTTGATTGGATAGAAGGGGTACATTAACTATCGCCAAAGTTAAATTACGTCAGACTACAAGTTGTGCTATAATGTAATTAATACTTACTATTTATTTTCGTTTGTGAAAGGGGTGAACATTAGGTATTGGTATTAATAACTATTATTATCGTCTTTGTTGTTAATTATGTAGTCAAAGTTGACAGTGGTCCTAAGAACGACAAACCTTCGATCTGTCATCATTATAGACAACGCACACACAACTAACATTTGTAAATATACTGTACTACAGATAGGGCCTACAAGTTGATTTATTTATGTACTTGCGAAACATATTCAGCAATTGGTCACCATTTTCTGCTTTCTAGGCTAATTTGTGACAATTTTCTCGGTGTGGCGACGAGTACAGTCTAATACGGTTAGAGCAGCTTGCAGTGTATAACATTTGGTATTTCCACCTCAATCCACCGATGGAATTTGATGAATACTTGCACCATATATTATCGCCGTTGCTCCAACAATTAATTTGATTCGGGTGCATTTCAGCCATTTTTTTTAACGGGCCACAGGACGGCCTCACTCAATCATGAGCTTACCGCTAACAGACAATTTTTGGTGGTCAAAATGCAGTAAAAAAACGATCTGCGATTGCCACAGAATTTATAGAAGTCAAGGCCAGAAATGGCAATAAACGCTTTTAATTTGTGAAAAAAGGACCCCAAAAGTTCACATTTGATATATAACATATCTTTATTACTTACCTGCAGAATCAATATTTGTTATGTACTTCCAATAAATATCAAATAATGTTTTCACATGTATGACCCGATTTTTGAGCCGCACTAAACTCCCAACAGTCATCTGGGCCAGTTTCCGGGAAGTTTCTTGCCCACTCTTCTTCTTTGCAGACTCGGTCAATTTTGGGCAGCCCATTATCACAGTTCAATGATTGTGAATTTATATCAGACCATCCCAAATTGCTTTTTATGTCCCAAAGCACGAACAAACCACTCTAAAATAATTTGATTGAGAAATATGCCAAGTGCTGTCTGTCAATTATTACAGTGTAATAATTATAATTCCCTATCAATTGTATTCAATAAAAGTAGTCAATTAAAACACAAGCACCCCACTGGACAGTCAATAAGGATTATGTCATTACATAAACATCCTGAAGGGTTTTACCTTACGCAGGATTTTGCGTCCCATACCCCAGTTTTGCTATTGGTGATCTCCCAAAATTCAACCCCTGCATCCCCTGGTTTGCAAAAAAAACTTGACATCTGTTGGATGCAAAGTAGAATGAGAAATCACTGAAATTGTTTGTTCAGTAATTATAAAAATAAATTTATCTACAATACTGTCATCGTAATAACATGCTGACATTTCCATATCTATAAATAGCATTTACTATATTGAACATACATGTCAGTTGCTGAAACTGGGACCCATACTTCTTACCTTGGGACCCCTAAAAATAAATATTCTGAGTTCCCTGGACCCACATGAATACTTGCCAGGGTAAAACCCTGATCCTGTCTGGTAGTTGACACTGATCAGACTTTATCAAGTCTCAACTCGGCCAATCCTCGAAATCCAGGGTATATATGACTTCATGAACGGTCATTTACCCTGTATGTATTCCTATTCACCATGGTCGTTTTGTGTGTATAGAAAGTCCAAATCTGCTTTATAACTGAATCTGTCGCATTCACTGCACGAGAAGTAACTCTTGAGAAGTAACTCTTGATAAACACACAGCATCTTTACTTCGCCGAGTGTTAGGAGAGAAGCACCACATGATTGGACTCAAGTTTTGCTATGGAAGCTTCACTGATTGGTCAAAAAAGCCTGCCTTGAGACGATCGTTGTGAATAGGAGTGATTCCAGGGTATATGACCATTGGCAAAGTCATTATACCCTGGATTTCGAGGATGAACTCAGCCCACAATTTTGCGAAGTACAGTTATTCTAAACGATTCTTGAACATTGTCATTTTCATTTTCACAAAGGTGTCATGACTTGAATGTCAAACTTGTCAGTCAAACCTACACACAAAAATAATAATGTTCATGAATTGTTTAGAATAACTCTGATTTCCCATTCCTGTGGTTTTCTTTCCAACCAAGTTTTGATAAATTTCTGCTCACGTTTTAGTCACTTTCAGACTGAAACAGATAAACTATTTTTTCTCCTCGACCAAATCGCTCATTTGTCGTGTTTTCCAACATGGCGGATGAATACGACTTAGAGACTGGCTTCCTGCTAGCTCGTACTTTGAGTGCTGTCAAGAAATGAACGATACTGATCACCTATACATTCTTAATTTAAAAAGTACGTTGGCAGTGCTTCTAAAGTATTTTTAAATAGATTTCACTGTATGATATGAAGTACAGGATTATCCATTGAATTAAGACCAATGTGCCAGTATGTATTCCTAGTGTCTAAAGTGTGCATGCATATATACTAGCGGAAAAAAGTTCCTGTGCACGATAAACATTTGATCAAATAATATAATATTTTTATTAAGTCAACATCATGTATGAGTTATACACTTTCTCATGCTTTCCCATGATATCCATGATTATCATGTGCATTTGGCCCATTTAATTCACTAAGTACAAAAAGGTAAAATTACTGTTATAAAGTTACATGTCACATTGAATTGAGCCGAATGCAATGCCAGTTGATTGTCTGAGGTGCGACAGATTGAAAAAGCACATTTTTGGAAAATTAAATCAGAAATCCATTATGCTACGCTTCACAGAAAATGAGAATCTACAAGCAATTGGCATGCTAGAGACAGGAATGACTCAAACTGTGGTCGCTAGACATTTTGGTGTACATTGAAACACCAGATACAGTCACTGTGGAATCGGTATTAACAGACTGGCGGTGCTCGAGACCGACCAAGGTCCGGACGTACACACGTGACGTCACGTTGTCAGGACAACCATATGGGCCTAGTACACTTACAGAATCGCTTAGCTTTCAGACTGCTCCAATGCCTGTGTTGTTCAACGTTTTGCATTCAGGGGAGGGATTATGCACATCCCAGGACACCTCTAGTGTTCATTGCTGGTAATTTAACCGGTGCACGCTACAGATTATTTGGCCTCATGTTCTTCTATTCCCTTTCTTCAGCGCCATGGACCTCACATTACGTTTCAACACGATAACACTCGTCCTCACGTTACACGTGTTGTCACTGACTACCTTATGCAACAGAACATCCCCCACACAACCATGGCCCGCTGTCTCACCTGACTCGAGTCCCATAGAGCATGTGTGGGACGAGATGGAACGTCTCAGTCCGAACCCACCTGTGACGTTAGCTCAGCTGACGCAGGTTTTGATTCAAGTATGGAATGACATTCCGCAAGCCTTCCTCAACCGTCTTGTATTGTCTATGAGGCGTCGTTGTCAAGCATGTGTCGATGCTGACAGCGGCCATAAAAGATACTGACTTGTGAATTGACATTTGACACCAGTCACTTTCAACCACTGACATTAGCAATGCATACGTAATGAAATCTTTCTGATTACATAATGTTCTTCTTTCATCAATAAAATCATTTTTGACTGAATATAACTTCATTTGATTACAACTACCGGTATGTTTTTACTAATCAATGAACAATGCACAGGAACTTTTTCCGCTAGTATATTTTTACAGTAGAACTTGTTTATAGCGAACACAGATGTAGCAAACTAACTTCAAAGTCCCGACTGCATCTCTATATGTTATCATTAAAAAAATATGCGAGTAAAGAACTGGATATAGCGAATTTACGGATATAACTGATTTTTAATCCCCAATCTGCTCAACTGTATAGCGAACTCGGAAAAACGTGATGGCATTACACCAGCTGAGCCAGAAGAAGAGTGTGTAAACGAAACTGTTCCTTGAACTTTTACCGATGCAAATTCTGATTTACAGACATTAAAATACTTTCTTTCATTGCGAGGTGCAATTGAACGTGTGGATTTGTGTTTGTTTGTCTCTCAACTCGACAGCATTCATCCATGTGAACCTTTCCAATATGGTGGACATTTTCTATATAACGAACTACGGCTACAGCAAACTAATTTCGTTGGTCCCTTGGAGTTTGTTATAAACATGTTTTACTGTACATGTATTCTGTGTTTACCAGTTTTAAACATAGTCACGTTTTTTTCAGACTGTAGAAACAGTGATGATGTTCAATATACCGGTACTTTCTAGAACACAATTATTTTTTGTTTGTTTGTAATATTCTTTTTATAGTATGTTATATTATCTGAATCTTGTAATAGAACACAATTAATACTGTGTTCGCTCTGTGATTTGCCAGCTGTGAAGGTTGTGGGTTTCAATCTGCCAAGGCATCCCTCTTTTTCAACACTCTGGGGTTCCCAGGGGTGTCACTCTAATACTAGGAAGAATAGGACCCCAGTATCCTCATGCTTGACGCAAGAGCCATCTTAAATGGGGATCTTTTGCTTTCGCTTTCTTACTATCAATCCTTTGTTGTCCCTTTCTTGATGTGCCTCTTGCACATCACATTGCGCTATGGTTGAACTATTGCCCCCTGTAAATATAACCTGCAATGTAAAAATTCATTTCAACTCAACTCTCTTTTTCATCATATGAATAGAAAACCCCTAAAAGCGCATTATGATACAGCCTCTCTCTATAAAGGATTCACAACTGAAGTTGTAAGAGATTGTGCTTTTTATCAAGTTCACCTTGGGTATTCCTTAGAAATGACTATTGTTTGCTTTGCCTGACCCTTGAATCAATGCACTTCATTAGTTCTGGTGAAAATAGTAAATAGCCTGCGGTACAACAGGTAGACGTGCGTACATAGATTTTCATTTGAGTGAAATATTCAGGTTGAAGTGCACCACAACACTGAATTATCATCATGAGTGACCCAATGGGGTTTCTGAAGAATGACATGTGTCACCTAGAAAGAATAGGCAGGGGTTACATTTTTTTTCCAAAATCTCAAAACCCCTGAAGATTCCCTTGCCCATAATTGTTTTCAACAAATAAAACTTATGATGCTCTGTAAATTAAGTGTTTCTCAATTTCTGATCACTTCTTAATGGCATTCATTAGATGCCGCTGAGGTTTCATGACTTCTAAAGAATTCTACTTCGAACAATATTCCACACACATATTTTTCGAACCGGAAGGAATATGACAACAATATCTACAGGTCATGAGGTCTTTCAATTCATCATATATCAACCAATCATATATCAACCACGGCCAGTTATCATGTTTTCAGAAATTAACGAGATCTCTTTTCGTTGTCATAGACACCTGTTGTCTTTTGGAACTGATAAATCACGATATCAGGCCATCCTTAAAATTATTTTTGTTTGCCCATTCCCGACCTGACATTTTCAATGTGGGTAGGTAGGTAGGTGCA
>JAUELE010065120.1:0-15470 GCA_031471655.1 Diodora aspera
GCTCAAGAGTATCTAAAGAACTGAAAATGTAAACTATTCGAGGCTGGCTCTAAAATACGTCTGGTGCTATCTGTGTGAAATAAATAACACAAACTGTAAACCATACATTTGTATAACTGTATTGTCCAATTAAATAATGTCGTAGTCCCGGCAGATGAAAAGGGATATATTTTCCACTTTCAATTAGGCAGCTTCATTCCGAACCTTTCTCTGAAGGGTTACCAACGTATTTTCCGTCGACTTCTGAATATGAACCGAATGCATTTATTTGCAAGTGTAATGTTTCCGAAGGTTTACGAATATGTTTTACGAAGATTCTGTCTGAAAGTTTGGAATGCAGATTTTTATGGCATGGGAGTCACAAAATAGACATTCAAGAGGCTGTGAAACCGACAAACGTGCTACATCCTTTGTGTACTACTCGTGATGTGTACATAATTTTATGTATATTTAGCATTCCGTAAGTTGTGAGGTTTCGAGTGAGTGAGTGAGTGAAATTGATGTTTACATTGCAGGGGGCAATATTTCAGCCATAGCGCAATTGATGTGCAAGAGGCACATCAGGAAAAGGGACAACACAGGGTCGATAGTTAGAAAGAGAAAGCAAAAGATCCTCATTTTAGACGGCTCTTACGGCAAGCAGCTCATGAATTGTAAAATACTCATGAATTCAACATCCTAATATTAACCTCAATGGTTTCTTTTCAAAAAACAAAGTATGGAACCATAAATATACTGTACATGTAATTATGTGAGCGAGTGAGTGATTTGGGGTTTTATGTGGTTTTCGGCAATCTTTCAGCCACGTCACCACGGTCTCACCAACATGTCGGGGGCTCCTGTTTCTCTAGGCTGAAAGAGAAGTGCCCGGGTGGGACTCAAACCACAACCGCCAGGGCAGCAGTGGCAGATAGCTGCGCCGACGCACTAACCACTGCACCATCCCGCATCTTGGTAATTATGTACATACCACAAATAATGTAAAAAAGATTAGCATGTTTGTCGCTCTTACCCCCTCTTGAATAGCCTAATTTATTTTGTGACCCCCATGCTACTAAATAAAATAAAAAATACATTCCGAACTTTCCAACAGAATCTTGAAAATATTTTTAAACCTTCAGAAATGTAACACTTGCAAATAAATGCATGCAGCTCATATTCGGAAAGCATTCAGAAATCGATGGAATATTCATTGATAAACCCTCAGAGAAGGGTTTGGAATGAGGCTGGCTATTTGAAAGAAGAAAATAAATCCATCTGCATCCGCCGGGACTAAGGGAATACGGCACTAGTTAACTGGGCATACACTTTTAAAATGTATGATTGACAGTATATTTTATATATTTCACACAGAGGCCACTGAACCTATTTTAGCATTCATAAGCACATATATAGCTTTAAACACTAATCATAGATTACCCACAGTGCAGCAGAGAATTTAGTTGTCGGTCTTGAGTTGCACGTTCATGAACCTTCACAAACTCAACATTTCCCTGATGAAATCTCGACGTTCCACAGATTCAACTTATATTTGTCAACCAGTAACTTTCACAAGTACCTATTATTTTGTTCACGCATGGCTACTTTCCGAGTTTAATACCTAAAGCACTCTATGAATTTAAAACTCAGCAAAAGAACGGCAAAGTTTACAACCAGTATCATATCCTTTGATCCTCAGAAAACAACGACAACAGAGGGAAATTGCCAATTATAAAGCAAAAGAGCCTAAACAATACAGAGACAGTATCTCCCATAAAACTATTAATAAACCAAGGGGAGACAATCCCGATATGAAGATAGGAAGCAGCCCTTTCTACTTCATTGCCTTTGATCATTTCCGTGAAATGACTGCAGCACCATAACATTTTCCTTGTGTTGATTTAACCCAGACAGGCCCATAAAAAATGTCACCCCAAGTGTTATTAGGGTAATACGACCTTGAGACACCATAAAACCAATGGTCAATGGTCCAGAGCCAATAAAACTGGCCATTTAATGTGGCATACTAATGTAAGAGGCCCCAGATACATGGGCTTCATGCCGGGTGGTATAGTATCCATGATGACTTCATCTGTTAACAATGCTGTAAAAACAACCATTGTTGTGGGACTCTACACACAATGATATTGAGTGATTTGGCGGTTTACATTCTTTCAATCTTTCAGCCACATCACCATGGTCTCATCAACATTACATCGGTGTCCGGGCTCCTGTCTCTCCGGGCTGACAGAAAGGTGCCCGGGCTGGACTCGAACAACAACCGCCAAGGCTAACAGATTGTTGGGCCGATGTGCTATTTTCCATCACGTGCCCCAGACTGAAATATAGTCTGAATAAAAAAATAAGACCACAGAGAGTTTGCTGGACTCGGGAAATATCTAGACTGTATGCTTGTCTCTGTTATAATAAAACTTCAGGGTCTGGATGACAGGTTATCCTGCGCCCCAGATATAATGATTAATAACCTGAGATTTTGTACAGTGAGTTGAGTTGAAATGATGTTTTACGATGCAAGGGCAATATTTCAGCCATAACGCTTTAGCGATGTGCGAAAAGACAGTTCAACAAAGGACCGATATTGGACCAAGAACTTAACCACTGCATAGTAATAACACATTCTTTTTCAATACAGCAAAATCAAATAGAACCAAAAAGTCAAAATTATCATTCCACTTCAATATTTTACTTACTGAAACATAAAACAAACACAAAATCCAACATATTCTTTTATATTTAGATCATAAAGGGAAAAAAACAAACATTTCAAGTCACCAAGTCTGTTTCTTTATTGAACGACTTCAGTCAACAAGCACACCAACAAAATATACTTTATAATACATAAAAATCTCTGACAAAGGCAACACTAAGATGACAGACCATGCTGTCTTTAATTTTCTCCGTTTTTGACAATAACCATGTACATCTGTCGCGCCTCGCCGAGCTCATTCAATACAAACCTGTCTAATATATTCAGTGCAATCCCATTAAAAACTAATATCTGGAGGTATACTCGCGCTACACGTTGCTCAGTGTATGTACGAGCATCTCTTAACACAAAACATCAAAGGACGCGAAGTTTGGATACCACCATCACTGAGAGATTATTCAGATTAGCAGATTTAGCTTGATCAATATTATTTGTACTTTTAAAGTGGTTTTCAGTGATATTTCAGCTACGTCAACAACATGTCTTCACGGGGGTGGGTTGGTGGGGGTGGGAGGGAGATGAGTGAGTGAGTGAGTGGTTGAGTGCATGAGTGGGAGGGAGAGCAAGTGAGTGTCTGGGTCAAGGATTATATGAGGGAAAGCGTGGGTGAGCAAGTATGTGGAAGGGTGAGAGAGAAGGTGAATGCATGAGTGGGGGGGGAGAGCAAGTGAGTGAGTTGAAATTGAAATGATGTTTTAGGTTGCAAGGGCAATATTTCAGCCATAACACAACGTGATGTGCAAGGTGCAAACCGAGTGAAAAAAACCCAGTTCATAAAAGGGATCGATAGAAATGAAAGTGAAAGCAAAAGATCCCTGTTTTAGTCGCCTTGTAAAACAAGCATTGGCTTATTGAGGCCCTATTCTATCTAAGCGATATCATGACACTTCCCGGAAGCCACATTGGGTTCAAGTGAGTGAAGCTGAGTGAGTTAGTGGAGTGAGTGAGTAAGTGAGCAAGGGACTGATTTTTCATTAAAGTTGGTTTTCAATAATCATGCCATGTTCCCAACACTGATAACCAGGAACAGATTTCAACCCACATCCACCAAATGCAAACACAATACTGGATCACGAACATCCAGAAATTAGCCCCATACAAACATGTCACTGCAGATATGACTTTCCTGTCCCAGGGAGAATTCTCACGACAAGTCATCTCACGTAAGTGTATGGTACACATTAACCAATAGATCCAATCTAATTCAGCGAATGTGTCAACACCTTCACCATTCTTGTATTGGTGAATCTATCAATAGAGGTTCACATACCAGTCCAGTGAACTTGACAGTATCTACAATGCGAGTTCGTATAACGTAAGGAAATATGACTGTACAGTTTGGTAAACAATAACTAGGGGAGTTTCTTTCCCAACAACAAGGCGTAAAGTAATAAAAAGACAGTTTAAGTATTTTTAGTCCTTTTATTAATGTGGGCAAATCTAATTTCTCTGGATTTCCTTTGGATGATTTTCTGACCTGATTCAAGTCGAAACTGTTCTAGTCTAGTTAACTTTAAAAGGAGATTTTCTGTTTCGCAGTTTAAATATTTGAAATACAGGTACAATTTTGAAAGTTAAAGACAGGGCTCGACTTTCATCGAGTCCCTGGGTGCATTATGTGACTGATACTATAATGCCCTGTTTTCTACTGATATCCCTTTAATTAGCCTAAGGGTGACACATGATTTTCTGTTCAGTAGTATAAATATTTGAAATATCGGTATAATTTTGAATGCTAAAATCAAACAGAAAGGGTAGGGCTAATCTCTCATCAAGTTCTGACTGATACTATAATGCCCTGTTTCCTACTAATATCCCTTTAATTAGCCCGTCGGCCACAAGTCGCAGCATGGACAAAAGTCCAGGGTAGGGTACTGTCACGACCAGAAGCAATTTCCATTTCTATGTTCTATGCCAGTCAAGTACCACTACATGGTTCATCCTCGAAATCCAGGGCATATGCTTTCATTTATATTCTAACCATGGCTTTCAGTGACATTTTAGCTATATCACATAATTGGAAAGCTTTTCTCTTTAGGGTGAACGAATGAGCAAGTGATTTTGGATTGAACATGGACTTCGGTAATCTTGGAACGATATCACCATCAACATCACATCAGAGGCCAATCCCCGAACTGAAACCGCCAAAGCCGTCAAGTTACTAGTCCTGCGCCATGACTGTGAAATCAAATTTGTTTTAAAATATGTTTTCCTTATTTAGGCAAGTCTAGTTTCTTATTAAAGCAAGTCTAGGTTCCTTGATTCCAGCAGAGGAGAGAAGGCTCCTTTTCACTAAAGAATAAAATAATGAAAACTGCAGCTTTTTGTGGATTGATAAGTTTTCATAGACTAAGTGTTAGTCTAACAAGTTACCGGACCGACACGCCATGATGAATGAAAGCTGAGGCTAAAAATTAACCGCCCTGGCAGGATTTTACCACACAAGCGGTGCGACCAACAGATTTCTGGGTCAACAATCTCCCACTGCACTATTCTGCAGTTATTCCAATTGAAAGGCTGTGAATCCATTAACATGTAACCTCCCCCTTAATCTGAAACAGGTTGTACAAACAGTTCCAGAGTGAGGACGCTTACAAGATATTTGACAGATCCTTTGGGGCTTGTGGGACATTTGGGTCAATCACTCAACAACCTGCTCAATAACGCTATCGATCCCACATGCTGTTCATGTCGATCACTAACGTTTCACTTAAACTGAAAACTTCTAAAAGTATGACATATTTTATATTTCAAAGTCAATCCAGCTTCTTCAGAGTGCAAAATTTAAAATATTTTTAGCAATCTTTCAGTAAAATAATAATAATAACACTTTATTATCCAAGTACATATGGAATTTATTTTTCCACCCTTGTCACCACCAAGCAGCACCAATACCCATTTTCAGCTGGCCGACTGGGACAAGTGGAGCTAAGTACCATGTCCAAGGATACAACACGGAGCGCCACTAGCTAGGATCGAACCCGCGACCTAACCATCGTTGGATCACGAGTCCGACACCTGTTGCCCACGACTGCTGCGCCTCTGATGATGTTTTGTGCTGGAAGGGCAATATTTCAGCCATAATGTGATGTGCAAAATGCATACTATAAGGAGATAGGAAGGTTTATAAAAATGATCGATAGAAAGGAAAGTGAAAGCAGAAGGTCCACATCTGAGTTTGGGTGATGGTGTGGAGAGGTATAACCCACTGCTTGATGCCAAAGTCCAGTGAAATTTGTGGTCAGACAAGTAATTTTTCATGTCATGCAGTACCGCTGTCCAGTATCCAGTAGTGTTAAAAATTTAGTTTTAGTCCCAAGACTCAGATTACAAGGATTTGTGTGCAAATCCAATAAAGACTGGGTGTCACCAGAAACAAAATGACATCCTTGACTTTGACGATGACTTCTGAAGTTCATAATCTTTTGAATACAATTTCAATCCAATGGACGAAAAATCGGGCAAGTAATTTTGGATATGCCCGAGTCCAGCAGCGTTTTAAAAGTTGTTTCCTACCGTATCAGCTCTTCAATAGTCTGTCTCCCAGACCATGGAGCATACAAAGAAAATGGAGCTTGCCCAAGTCTAGATATTTAGCAATTCTAGGAATTCTCAGCTATAGAAATTAGGAATAACTCTGGGCTCCATTTCTGCTTTCTTGATATTTATTTGGGGTGGAGTGGGGTGGGGGGTGGGGTCATTATGAACATAATTAATATTGGTTTAACTTATTTCTGGGACTAAATGTCAGTCTATTTCTTCAAGAATCTGTTCAGTTCTCAGGTTCTGGAATTAGCAGAGAAGAGATTCTGCCTGAGGACACTTTCCCAGATCAAAGCATCCTCACTGAGATGCATGTTTAGAGAAGACAGCCACAGGGCATGGTCAAGGTTGGGATGACCAATCAGTGGACACGTGTAAGTGGTCAGATAATGACCTGCATGAGGTCCCTTGGGGCCACTATATTATTGCTGTAAGACATCTGAAGGAAACCCTATTTGTTTTACTGATGAGGCTGTACAGAAGGTCTGGGGGCAGTGCTGAGATACAAATGATGTTGCAAGTGAACGGTAGAGTGTGGAAAGCTCTGGACAACAGCCGTGAGGGGAGGTAATTTGTTGTGCACAAGATGTCCCCTTCGTCTCCCATTAGCAAGCATACTTACTGTAGACATACTGAAAGTGAGTGATTGATTTAATAAGTGGGTAAGTGTGTATATATTTGAGTGAGTGCATGGGTGAGTGAATAAGAATAAGGTAGCAGGCAAGAGAGTGAGTGAGTGAGTGAGTGGGGAACCACCCACTGATGACGACAATGATGACAAAAGGATAAACAAAAAGCAATTACTAACTACAAGGTTAGTCACTGCTATATCCTATTCATAGATGACTCTATTTAAATTCATGAGAAGTCGGCAGCCGAAACAATCTCCAAGCTGAGCACAGCAAGGTGACTGTTTCAGCTCTGATTGAGAGCTTGGTCGTTATTTCACATATACCACAAGGTATATTTCATGCATTTATCCAACCTTGTTCGCAGCACATGCAATTTTCTCATCCACTTTGCACAGCACATGTGCAGAACTTCCATGCCTGGGGTTGGTTATCAGGTACTTTTTTCCATTACAATCAAATCAAGGGACTGTCTTCACTTGACATCAATTGCTGATACGTCCAAGCCCCATCATGCCTCAATAGGATATATCCAGGACCAGCCTTTCAAGAGTTACGACTAATTTTTTTTATGCAGTGAGTAAGTGATTTAGGGTCTTACATGGTTTTCGACAATCTTCCAGCCACATCACCACCATCTCACCAACATCATGTCAGTGTGAGGGCACTATTCTCTCCAGGCTGAAAGAGAGGTGCCCGGGGCGGGACTTGAACCACAACCATCAAGGCTGGCAGATTGCTGATTTTCTTGTACAGACATCAACATCAATCACCGACTAACAAAGACTGTTTAGCCGGACTAATTCACGGCTAATCCCTATCCAGCTCAAGGCCCCCCCTTCCCAAACTCCCATCCAGTCATCAATGACCATCCATTACTCCAGATCGCTATCTACCACTTGTAATCAACTGTCATTGAAGAACCAAGAGTTTCTCTCTTTCTGGACACTTCCTGGAGGACTTAAGGACCTTGGGCATTCCCCCTGGATTACACACTGACCCAACTGGACAATGGGCAGTTGTCTGACAGATGGGACACTATCAGGGGTGGTCATTTTACAGGGTCATAGGGTTAAAAGTGAACTAGTTATGAATACTTGTATCATCTGAGTGAGTGATTTGGGGTTTTACATGGTTTTTGGCAATCACCACGGTCTCGCCAACATCATGTTGGTGTCAGGACTCCTGTCTCTCTGGGCTGAAAGAGAGATGCCCGGGGTGGGACTCGAACCACAACTACCAAGGTTGGCAGAATGCTGGGCCGATGCACCATCACGCTCCCCTTGTATCATCTAATTTAAAAAGTCTCTGCATTGGGTGAAAAGAGTAAAAACTTCTTTACACAGTACATTCAGTCAGTTTATTTCATTGCACATAATTCTTTTACATTTGTTTGGGTAAACTTGAATTGATTTGAGATGGCATTGTATGCTGTAAGAGCAACATTTCAGCCATAACTCAACCTAATTTGCAAGGTGCACACTGAAGAAAAAAGACAATTCATAAAAGATGAACAGAGCGAAAAGTGAAAGCAAAAGATCAAATTTTTAGTCGCCTTGTACAACAAGCATTCGGTTACTGAGACCCTATTCTTTCTAAGTGACACCACGGCACTGCCCCATGGGGTTTGGTAAACTGAAGTGGAATGAAATAAAAGAATACTTATAAGGTAAAATTATATAAAATAAAGTAAAAAAAAATTATTAAAAAAGCAATATTTAAAAATTGAAAATTAAAAAATTGAAATAAATTAAATTAAACTAAATTGAATTACAATACAGAGCATTGCAGGGTTGCACCACTTATCTGAACAAAGAATGAAAGTTTTGGTTTTCAAACCCATGACCAACACTGACATACTCAGTCACAGCATTCTTTAACCACTCACTTATCCTAGATCCGTGTCTAACCAGAAAAAATAAAGTACATTTATAAAAGTGACATGAAAACAGAACTGTATTTATTTAACTCAAATCTTAGAAAAATTCTTATTTAAAAAAAACGCTGACTCAGCAAAACAAATCAGCCTCAAGAGTATCACTGTTTACAGGCAAATAAACCACCGTACTAAAACATTACGACCAGTACAACAAGAGTGGTATACTTTTCATTCCTCCGTGACATCTTCCATTCTTTAAATACGAAGTAAAAAGAAATATAACTTATAAAAACATCCCATTTCTTTCCTAGTAAGTGCCTGTGAACAGTTTCTCACAAATTCGGACAAAAAGGGAAAACACCTGCTTTAAAAACCCCAGACCGACTAACCCAGAAAGATAACTCCCCTTATTATAGGCCAAACACAACAACCAATATTGACTCCAATCTCAGCTTGTACCTATCTACAGTGAAAATATTTGTGTGCGCAGGCCACCCAATCTGCGAAGAGTGGCGACACCGGTATCAGACGCTCCCCACATAACTCCTGTAATACAATCGTGGAATACCATTGCTCTGGACACGAGAGAATGCATTGACAGAGAGTGCTATTTTAACGTAATTACAGTAATTAGGTGAGAATGGACTCTGACTTTAGAAACATAAACTTTAATTAGCATTAAATGGATTGAATCTCCAGACAGGCGAGAAAATAAATCATGTTTCTTGGGATTAAAGCTGTAATTTATAATGTCAGCTTGACATTAGCCTTTCTTCAAGGCTATACTGCAATATATACATTCAGGCTCCTGTGCAATAAAATATAGCAAGTCTAGATAGCAAGGTATTTTTGAGAAGATATTTTAATTGTAGAGGATATGTTTTTAATATAAATATTAAAAAAATATCCTCTACAAATAAAATATCTTCTTCTCAGAGACCCGTGCAAGTCTAGCCAGCAAGGACAATGACATTGACATACACATAAGATTAATAATGATGATGATTCTCTTGGCAATGGCGAGAAAATGGAACTTAATTATTTCACTATGTTCATCAGAAATTGAGGCTAATTCTGAATTTTTTAGACTTTTATGTAGGCAATATATTAAAATTGGAAACTCAATGTTTTCTTTTGAAAAAACAAATTTTGGAACAAATAAATACACATAAAATTATGTACATATCACGAATAATGCACAAAAGATATAGTATAGTTGTCGGTTCAACAACCTCTTGAATGAGCTAAGTTGAAATGATGTTTTACGTTGCAAGGGCAATATTTCACCCATAACGCAATGTGATGTGCAAGGTACACATCGAGCGATAAGACAGTTAATGAAAGGGATCGATAGACGGGAAAGTGAAAGCAAAAGATCCCCATTTTAGTCGCCTTGTAGGACAAGCATTGGGTTACTGAGGCCTTATTCTATCTCAGTGACACCATGTCACTCCCCGAAAGCCCCAAGGAGTACCTCTTGAATGACCTCTTCTATTTTGTGACCCCAATGCCAGAAATTAGAAAAAACAATGGATTCTAAAATTTCTGACAGAATCTTGACAATATTCCTAAACCTTCGGAAATGTCACGATCGACTTATATTTGGAAACAATTAAAAACAAGACAGAACATTCTTCGGTAAACCCTCAGAGAAAGATTAGGAATGAGGCTGGTTATTTGAAAGTAGAACTCTTACAATGTATGATATACAGTTTATGTTAACCATTACACACAGATAGCACCGAACCTATTTTAGCATTTGGGAGCACATATTCAACATTAATATTGTCATGATTTTAATACACATTTTTTCATCAGAGATATAACAGTACATAACTACAATATGTCTGCCCACTAATGACATTTACGGTAACTTTTTTAAAATGAGTATTAATATATGGTATGACAAAGTCAACCTTTTACAATCCCACACACTGAGCTTCAAGGACAACACTGCTTCAGAATAGCTACTAGTGAACACCATAATCAAGTTGAGTTGAAATGAGTGAGTGATTTGGGGTTTTACATGGTTTTCAGCAATCTTTCAGCCAAATCACCACGGTCTCACCAACATCACGTTCGTGTTGGGGCTGCGGTCTCACCAACATCACGTTCGTGTTGGGGCTGCGGTCTCACCAACATCACGTTCGTGTTGGGGCTGCGGTCTCTCGACCAGAAAGAGAGGTACCGGGGCGGAACTCGAACCACAACCACCATGGCTGGCAGATTGCTGGGCCGACGTGCTTCCCCCTGAGCCATCCCACACCCCTTCATTTGAGATGTTTAACATTGATAGAACAGTATTTCAGCCATAACACAACGTGATGTGCTAGGTGTACACCGAGGGAAATGTAAGTGCATAAAAGAGTGACTGAGTGACTCTGGATTAACGTGACTTTCGGTAATTTTTTAACCATATCATCACGGTGACCTCTCCGAGCAACACGAAAGCGACCAGGGCAGGATTCAAACTCGGAACCTTTCGATTGCGAGTCCAGTGCGGGAACCACTGCACCAATCCCGTGCCAAGTGCATAAAAGAGATTGATAGAAAGAAAGATGAAAGTAAAAGATCCCTATTTAGTCACCTGTATGACAAACATTAGGTTACTGGGGACCTATTATTCCTATATGACACATTGTCATTCTGCAGAAGCCCCCCGGATTCAAGACTATAATCGACTAAATACATATACAGTGAAGTCTGGGTAAGTAAAGTGAAATTTAAGGAAACCATGGATTTCTTTTTACTCATCCGAACCCCGCCAAGCTGCCACAATAAGAAACAAAGATAAGAAGGACATGAAATTACCGGGCTTGTTTGAAGGTTTGTCTCCATCAGTTTGCACATGAACACATTGGGAACCACTTAAATCTTTACCAACACTTGCAATACCAACAAACGTGGTGAAAACACTGTAAGCCGAGTACTGTGTTGAGTCAGTTAGTGTTAATTGGTATGATCACTTTTAGTTTACTAATCCATTCCCATTTACTTACTCAATCGATTGAAGGGGCCTTGAAAAACATTTTAGTTACCAGGAAATTTTACTTAAGCAATTATGCTTATGCATATCTAAATATTGATAAATAAATAACCAACATGCAGGGTCGCCAAAAAATGTTTTAGTTAACTGGATTTTTTACTTATTTAGATTTCACTATAAACGATGAGTAAGGAAGTGAATGCTTGAGTTATTCTGGATTAAACACGGCTTTCGCAATCTTTCAGCAATATCACCAGTGTCACCAACATCACATTGGTGTCAGGTTTAAAATCTCCAGGCTAACAAGAGAAGAGTATCATAGAGTAGGATGAGGTTTAGTTTTCTATTTCTTGACTCAAGGTCTTGACAAAAGTCTGAGCAAAGGGGTGCATCATAGCGCATGAGTATTTTCATTTTGCTATGCCCAAAGTTTCTGACAAAGGTCTAAACCTAAATGAGTAAGTGACTCAGTTTTATATGCTTCAACTCAAGTGAGTGATTTGGAGTTTCACATGGTTTTCGGGAATCTTTCAGCCACATCATCACGGTCTCACCAACATCACGCCGGTGTTGGGGCTCCTGTCTCTCCTAGCTGAAAGAGAGGTTCCCGGGCTGGACTCAAACCACAACCGCCAAGTCTGACAGATTGTTGGGCAGATGCATTAACCATTGCCCTATCCTGCACCCCGCTTCAACTCAGGGTTTGGACAGAAGTTTAAGCAGAGAGGAGTATCATGGGGTAGGAAACTCAGTTTTCTATGCTTCACCTTAGGGTGATCATTGAAGTCCAGGCAAAGAGAAGTACGATATGAGTTGAACACCCAACTGCTGATGGCGAGATGACAGGTTATAATCTACGTTTTATATACATTGTTTGCAGTACTCTTCAAGGAATACATCTTCTTTCAAAGCCATGCCAAACTTCAATCAAGATCCAAAAATGCTTCAACTGAGGGTTTTAACTGACCAAAGGTCAGCTTACCAAGGCCAGTGCTTTGAGCAGTGCATACAATCCGCACACTTCCAGTTATTGATTAAAATATGAAGTCAAATTCTTCGCGTTCACAAGTATAACAATGTACATAAGAAAAATAACCTTTACACTTTGCGGACGATGAGGGTAATTATAGAAATTCATGTAAGAATGACTTACCAGGTAAAATGGCGATTCCCGATTTAAGGAGCTCGTAGTCGAGATCCATGATGGTCTGCGGGAAGTCTAAGTCACGCCGTGTATGGTATCCATTGCTACTTAGACTTCCGCTGCTGCTATGCCTGCTGCAACTCCGACTCGGAGACCGGTCTTTGTCGGCGACAGGAGAACCTGCATGGACAAACACAAAAGAAGAATCGCTATCATCGTCTGTATCAGCCATTTCCAAAACTTGTACAAAAACCCCAGTTATTTCATCAGGAATACTTCCGAACACGAAATCCAGTCATGTCTCCGAGGAGTCGTGACACCCCAGCGGTAGATCTCCAGTAAAGTTGGCCAACTTTCAGTCGGGGTATGAGTCACACCCCACACAGCTGACAACTGCACTCAGCTCAGAGTGGCCTATTTACTTTACAGAGCCTTCTAATACAAAAACAAAGCTGGACAAGAATGACAGCCGAGCAGACGGCAAGTTTTCATTCACAGGAGCTCACTTCAACGATCTGCTCTAGTTCCCGAGATGACTGACGATCATTGTTGTTATTCAAACTTGACATCACTCCATTAAGCAATATCTGCACAAAGTCGATAAACTCCTGACAGTATATTATCCAAGGTCTTCAGCCTTACACAAAGAAGACCGAGCAGACGTCAAAAGGAAAAACTCAATGATTATCCTGAACCACTGTGTACAGCACACCCTTGTTTGCCATTGTCATCAAAGCATGAGCTGCATGGTGGGTACGGGTCTGTTTTCAACCAATGACCGATGCAAGTATGTCTACCTGTGTACACCTCACTGCCCCCTTGTTCAGGTATGTCCCGGACAATTCAGGTATGCCCTCCCCGTGTCCTGCACTTCATCCTTGAGTCTCACATTTCCGTGGAGGGGGGAGATGACAAAGCCTACCCCTTTCCCTGTTGTAGTCACAAACTGGGTCAAAAGGATGAAAACTCGGGTACAACACATGCTACTCCAACATGCCATATGTCAGGGAAATTGCTTTATGACATCATGTGCGAAATTTAAATAAAGTCCTTTTCTTATAATTTTGACAAAAAAACAGATTAATATCGTCACAGCTGAACGTTTATCTCACAAAATACGCCATGATCAGGAAAGCGTAAATAATCACATTATCACAAAATTTTCCACAGAAATATCTGATGAATTCATGGTGAGTTTTGACAGAATTCCAGGCATTTCTAAAATTTTCCACAAAATATTATCTGAATTTATTCGACTCAAAAGAAGTTAAGGGTCAAACAAGGATAACAGCATCTTACAACCAAGAAGCAGGGCATCCGAAATCCATATTGTAACATGTTTGCACACATTTTCATTTATACCGACAATTCTAAAACTTACAAAGTTCAGATCTCTTTCATTGTTAGTGTCAATACACGTATTAATTCAGTGAAAGTACATCGGTTTGATATCAAATTTAGCCGTAATGCCCTGATCAAATATCAAGGATTGGAGATGCTGAGTTACTGCCCCTGGGTGCAGAGATATAAATGACATTAATCAACAGTACAGCATCATAAATGATAGTGGTCCACAGTAGGACACTTAGCCACAGTTACCTCCCTTTCTTGACATGTTACACTTTGTGATAATAAAGTTCACCAAACCTTGGACCTAGTAAAATGACACTGACACTTCAGGTAGGATATTCCATTAACCCGATAATTTATACAACAAGGGCATGAAGACCTTTTCCAATTATTGCAACGTTGACAAGCTTCCAAGAAGCCATGAATTTTAAATAGGCTGGAAAGTTGGCTTAACCCTGACCGAAATATGGGTATGTTTGTTGTGTAAGAAAACACCAATAGAGAGTCTGAGGTGGAAAATTGAATGAACTCCGTCACGCTGGCCCTGGATATATCTGAGACATAAGGAGCTGGTCTCTTGGACACATTTAGGCCACACGTAACATTGAGGGTGACTAGTATTTGGAAGGGTGAACAGCTCACATTGAAAAGCATTCAGGACTTCAAGGGTTAACTCTGCCTTACACTGAGACACTAAACATTTATCACTTTGGGCAAGTGGTTTTGCTTGTAAATTGTTACTGTCAACCCAGCTGAAATTGGGTACCCGGTCGGAAAGATGGCAAAATGATGTTCGCTTTCAAGCAACTAACTGGCAGGTTGGGTTGTAAATACTCTCTGGGGAGTTTAGGTATGTTACAGATTGTTCCTAGTTGCAGTGATTTGGGTGACAATGTGGAGAACTTTGAGTTCAAGATAAAGCGTGTCCTGCTGATCCAGGATATATGTGGGTCAATTCAAGAGCAGGACTCGACCTAGATTTAATCAATTTCTTCAATCTGTGGCACCATCTAGCATTTCTTCTGAAGGTTCTCTGTGAGAGGGTCGAGCTGAAGTTGCATGTTGCAAATGCAATATTTCAACCATAGCTAAACATGATGTGCAAGGTGCACAATGAGGGAAAAGACAATTCATAAAAGGGATCGACAGAAAAATTAAAAGTGAGTGAGTGAGTGAAATGGATTTTTACATTGCAGGGGGCAATATTTCAGCCATAGCGCAATGTGATGTGC
>JAUELE010065231.1:0-15468 GCA_031471655.1 Diodora aspera
GTTTATTTCATTTGTATCAGAAAAAGGTTAATCAGCAAAACCAATTTAATTAGGTGGGGCTCATATATGGCTTGACCTCTAACTGGTTTTGAGTAGTTGAAAGCTGGATCTACTGTTATTAACCAGAGACAAAGGGACAGAGTGCCCAGTGGAAACATTTGGACTCCACAAGACCCCAAAAGGCCGGACAGAGCAGGTCCACTGGGAAGCTCATGATGATCCCTTTTCTTCGACAGTAAAGGCATCATCTACACCCACTGGATCCCAAAGGGCCAGACGGTCAACAAAGATTACTATGTGGAGGTTTTAATGGAGTTCAGGAAGAGATTCCACCAAAAGAGGCCAAAGCTCTTCATGTCTGGTCAGTGGCACCCGCACCAAGACAATGCACCCTGCCATAAGTCCATCCTGATGACCAACTATTCGACCAAGATGGGCATCAGGACTGTCCCTCATTCTGCCTATTGTCGTGTCCTTGCCCCTGATGACTTCTGGATGTTCCCAAAGCTGAAAGAGAACCTCAAGGGCCTCCGTTTTGAGGATGTTGAGGAGATGAAGCAGGGTGTTACGAGCGCTCTGGACACCTTCACTTTAGAGGACTACAAGGGGGCCATCCAGAAGTGGTTGAAGCGCAACAAGTGCATTGAAGTTGGAGGGTCTTACTTTGAAGGAGACTAGAGTTTTGTGTACTTGTGAGTTCAATAAATGTCTCCCTGCATACTTACAGTACAACAGTTGTTGATTTGAAGACATTACTCCCCATGGTCAGCAGTTGATTTAAAGACATTACTCTCCATAGTCAGTAGTTGATTTGAAGGCATTACTCTCCGTGTCTAGTAGTTGATTTGAAGACATTACTCTCCGTGTCTAGTAGTTGATTTGAAGACATTACTCACCATGGTCAGTAGTTGATTTGAAGACATTACTCCCCATGGTCTGTAGTTGATTGAAGACATTACTCCCCATGGTCAGTAGTTGATTTGAAGACATTACTCACCATGGTCAGTAGTTGATTTGAAGACATTACTCACCATGGTCAGTAGTTGATTTGAAGACATTACTCCCCATGTCAGTAGTTGATTTGAAGACATTCCTCACCATGTCTAGTAATTGATTTGAAGACATTAGTCACCATGGTCGGTAGTTGATTTGAAGACATTACTCCCCATGGTCAGTAGTTGATTTGAAGACATTACTTCCCATGGTCAGTAGTTGATTTGAAGACATAACTCCCCATGGTCAGTAGTTGATTTGAAGACATTACTACCCATGGTCAGTAGTTGATTTGAAGACATTACTCCCCATGTCTAGTAGGTGATTTGAAGACATTACTCCGCATGGTCAGTAGTTGATTTACAAACATTACTCACCATGTCTAGTAGTTGATTTGAAGACATTACTTCGCATGGTCAGTAGTTGCTTTAAAGACATTACTCACCATGTCTAGTAGTTGATTTGAAGACATTACTCACCATGTCTAGTAGTTGATTTGAAGACATTACTCGTTACAACGTTAGCTGACTTTACTCATCATGGCCAGTAGGCGTCAGTTGATTTATTGACATTACTCACCATGTCTAGTAGATGATTTAAAGAGATTACTCGCCATGTCTGGTAGTCGGTCTTACTAAAATGCGCCCATGAGGATATAAGTGCCCATAAGTATATAAAAGGCGCCCGTAAAGGTTATTACTATTTTTGTTACTGCAAATAGTCTAAAATCCAAGTTAAAAGTGGATACGATCCAAATTGGCTGCGTTAAAAGCGAGAATTGTCTTATTGACATACTTAGCTACGAAAGAGATGTCCTCCAGTCAATAATTCTCAAGAACGGGTTCAACTTCTCGGAGAGGAGTGGTATTGTGGTAGATGTGTATATTTAATATGTCTGCAGTGCTTGTAAATACTTTATACATTATATGTTTTTATCAATAAAGTTTATGATAGAAAGAAATAAAAAAAAAAAAAATGTGCCTCTCTTTGTTTTCTGTTAAGTCTGACCTAAGCTTTCAACCTTAGGTAGCCTATAAGTATGGTTCAACCCAGGTTGAATGATATCATTATTGATTGTTCTTTTCAAATCTTCTTAAATTGGTACCCCGCGGGGCTTCCTGGGAGTGACGTGGTGTCACTAAGATAGAATAGGGCCTCAGTAACCCAATACTTGTCGTACAAGGCGACTAAAATGGGGATCTTTTGCTTTCGCTTTTTTACTATCAATCCTGTGTTGTCCCTCTTTCTGATGTGCCTCTTGCACATCACATTGCACTATGGCTGAAATATTGACCCCTGCAATGTAAAAATCCATTTCACTCACTCACTCATTGACATCAATACTGATATCTTTCACTCACCACAGGTATGCATTGACATCCATACTGATACCACTTTGATATCCCTCATTCTGTATCCCTCACACCTACTATTCTACCCTGTATTTCACCATAAATATGCACTGCCATCCACCTTTCACTTATCTAGATATGCATTGACATCCAAACCTCAGACATGTATACATATTGATATCTTTCTGATATCCATCCCTCAAAAGCAGACACAGACACAAATAGTTTTCTTTTTTCTCATATGATGTCTTCCATGTATCACAAGTTTAAACCGACAAGCAAACTAGCATTTTTCTCTTTATACAACCAATTCCTATCAACATCACTTCTGTATATATATTTTGTTTCACACCAGATACAATTATGCAGTCCTGTGAAATGCAACTCCATCTGTCTTCTTTAAATAAGCGTGGCTGGGGTTGAAATAATGTCATCTCTAATACAATAAACAGGTACAAGTGAGGAAACGGGGCATTTTGCCTAACTTGAACACACAAACAAAATACTTGCTATCAGAGAGAACACACCACCCTTACCGGAGCACCATTTACCAAAGACCTCCATCCCATTAACTTGAAGTAGGTGGTACATTCAAGGGCAGGGCAAGGTTTATTTTTCTTTGAAAGCCCTGCAGACAGGCTTGTGGCTCTTGATTTGTCAGTTTGGAAATTCCTGGCAAGTGGCAAATGTTTCTCCTCTGTTGTTGTGAAAGGCAAGAGATGAAGCAGCAAGCTTAAAAGTTCCGGATTAGTATTTGAGAAAACAGGACTGTTTTGCAAGTTATAGTACAAGGTCAGGCTGCGAGGAATGTTCATGTTGGTCAAAACAAGGGTGTTTTGAAATTTAAAAAAAAATATTTTCAAAAGTTTTGAAATTTGAAATTGAACAAAATGATTGTTTAGATTTCATTATTTTGGTTTATATGTGTGCTAGTATGTGGAGAGAGAAAGAAGGAGAGAAAGATAGAATAAAAGGAAGGAAAACAGGAATGAAGGGAAAAAAAAGGAGGGATGGAGAAAGAGAGGGTAGGATTGAGAAAGTCCAACTCTGTACACCTGACATCCGGTCAACAAGGGGTGGGGGATAGCGCAGTGGTTAGTGCGTCGGCCCAGCAATCTGCCAGCCTTGGCGGTTGTGGTTCGAGTCCCACCCGGGCACTTCTCTTTCAGCCTGGAGACACAGGAGTCACGACACTGACCTGATGTGGCTGAAAGATTGCCGAAAACCATGTATAAGCCCAAATAACTCAACTAACGCCAAACTGAACACTTACGAGTTCAGAGACTGACCCTGAATCAGTTGAACCAAGGCAGTGAGGAGAGCAAATCACTGTCACCTCTGAGAGAACAGAGTTGTCCATTTACTCTTAATACTCGATAATACGAGTGCATTAATTGCTGTGTCAAGCTCGCACATAGAAATAAAACCTAAAATTTTAAATGGTATATTCATAGACAGAATTACTTTTCCTGATGGCTGACTGAAAAGCATCGATCAGTCATTCTTGATAGTTGTCCTCGCTACAGATTCATAAAAACTCCAGGCTAGTTCAGTGTCTCCGGTACTAAAGCCGCATTTTGATCCATATGGAGTTTCTGTGCAAAGATTTTTAGTGACAAAATGTTTTGAAAACAGTCATTTAATTAATACATATTCTGGTTGTTTGTAGCAATGTGTCCCAGAATCTCTTGAACACACAGGAGAGACTGAAGGATTGTGTATTTTCATCACAGTACAACAGGTGGCTCATATATTGCATTCTGTCTCTGACACTGTATAAATTGAGACGTTATCGATTTCCGGCAAATATTAATACATTTATCTTTCTGTAACACTTCATTGGCTTTATTCATGATTCCGTTGAAATCTACATCTGGATAGTGTTGTCCATTTCCATGCTGTGTCTCCTTTTATTGAGGAGATTGTTTGAAATGGGTTTTTTTCACTCATACAATTACTTTTCGTTGACATATGATAATGAAATGAGTCTGCAGAAGTGCTGAAATGATGTGGAAATGTATTAAAGATGCAAAGGTTATATATGAGATTATATTTATTGATGAACTTTTAATGTGGACCGTTATTTTTATTAGTACATTTGTGTATTTCATCCAGACCCTGAAGTTTAATTATAACAGAGACAAGCATACAGTCGAGATATTTTCCCAGTCTAGATAGCTGCAGCTTCTGAAGTGAGCAAGCTCTTCAGGATCTTATTGGTTTTTGTTACAAATGTATATTGTTTCAATTTAATTACCAAAAAAAATCATAGAAATATTAATCTTTCTTCAGAATCTATATGAGTCTACTGTTGGGAGGTGCATGGTTGAATTTGAATATGAAAAGTCTTGGGAGGTAGTTTGTGATGCCTTTTTTTGTCTTTCATTTGTCTGCGGATGAGGGGTAGTGTAGTAGTTAGCTTGCCAACACAGTTATCTGCCGGACTTGCTGGTTGTGAGTTTGAATCCCACTCGGGTACCTCTCTTCCAGCCCGGAGATTGACCTCTGACACCAGTGTGATAATAATAACTATGGATTTATATAGCGCTAATTCCAGTTCTGAAACTGCTCAGAAGCGCTTATTTTTCCCTGGCGCAACCCAAGCAACCCATAGTGCTAGAAGGTCAACAACACTCCTGATGGAGGACCAGTACCCAGTTTCAGCTGGGTGGACTGAGGCAATTATAAAGTAGTACGTAACAATGTACACAAGAAGATTGCCAAACAGTTTGAGAATTTATTAAATGAACCCCGCTCCCGTCTTTTAATATTTATCTGTATTAGAGAGTGGACAAAAGCATTAAACATATTTTTTATGCATCAACCGCAGTATGTACATATTTTGTATGTTTACATGTATTTATCGTTCCCAAAGTTGTTTTGAAAAAGTAAACATTGAATTTGACGTATCCAACTTTTAACTTTACAAAAGATACCAGCTGGATCAAAATGTGTAACTGAGAGCTAAAGCGGGGATCGATATTCGATGGGTGAAATCACATTCCCTGTACTCCTGTACAATTAAATACATGCCGTTGAACAATTTTATATCATAAAGCCAACACTGCTAGTCAACTCTCAATCACCGATAGAGAACCCCTTCCAAGGCGTCACTCCTACGGGCCAGTTCGAATACAATATACATTTTGTATACATGATCTATGGTTTTGTTAGGGTTAAGCGTAATGATGAAGAGGCGCCAGATAAGATACATGTATGTTTCTTTGTGGCATGCTTGGGCTTCCGTATGTTTCAGAAGCGGTCGTAAAATATATACTTAATAATATTTCTCTTTCAGGGAAACTATAGCCTGAGGTTATTTCAATGGTCCGAACTCTTTCTGACACTCATGGCGACTTTGTCCAGGGACGCTAGCGCTATCCAACAGGCAGTGCCAGATTCAGACAGAGCCAAACAGAGACACTATAAAGTAGTTAGTGTCAGAGACACTAAGAAGGAGACAGTTTCAGACAGAGACACTAAGCAGGAGACAGTCCCCGACAGAGCCACTAAGCAGAAGAGGGACATTAAGCAGGAAACAATATGTTGCACACAGTGCCAGACAGGGACACTAAGCAGGAGGCAGTGCCAGACCCTACGCAGGAGGCACTGGAAGACAGATATCCTGAGCAGGAAACAGTCCCAGACAACCACACAATAAAATAGACAGTACCATACAGAGACAATATAAAGTAGACAGTGCCAGACAGAGACACTAAGCAGGAGACACAGACTCTCGTCAAGAGATAGTGCTGACATTAGCTTCACATCTATAATGCTTCTGAAATGTGTATGGCTGATTCTTGATAAAGTGGTTAAAAGTTTGATGTCAGCGTCTCTAATACTGACTTTGAAAAGAATTAATAAATCAATCTTCCGTTTTGCAAACTAGGTTCACTCTCTTTCTGAATTGAATACTACATATTTGATAACTAAATTAGGAGCACAAACATGTACATGTAATCTTCCATTATTGTGTTGTGTTTTCAGTTCCTTTCAAGGTGGACATGCCGAAATTCGCTTTCCCAAGATTTCAGCTACCTAAACCAAGCTACCACGACCCATGGATCCTGCCATCTCTCCCTGGCACCCAATAATGTACTGTACTGAGCGTAGTTTGATGGGTCTGAATTCTTGTAACCTGTTGAACAAACCTTTCAGATAATATCTCCCCCTCTACGAAATGTAACAGTGCCACTTTTTTATATCCATAACGGGTAAAAATTGGAGATATGATTGGGGCAAATTGACATAGTATTTGCATACTGTTTTTGTGTAGCTTTTCCTCGCAGCATACCCGATCTACATGTACCGATATGCTTATATTTAAAATAAAGCGATAACTCAACTTACATTTGATCTATGTCATTATTAACCTTGCTGTATTTCTTGTGTACAGTCTGCAACGAACGTTAGTCATATCTTGAACTGGGTTACAGTTTAATGAATGTAAACTATTCAATGACAAGACCCGCTATACAACCGTTTATTATGCACGTTTATTATCAACACATCGTGTAGCTATTGGATGAAGATGCCAGTGATGTATTTGATCTTTGATTGGGTAGGCGTCTTTGATCGTAACTGCACCAGTCTACACACCTGAAATTGGGAACCTGGTCGGAGAGATGGTATTGTCATGGTAACCTTCCAGCGCTTAGCAGACAGTTGCTATTGTGTACTCCCGTGGGTGTCGAGAAATGTTGTACATTTTTCCAATGACCGGGATAATAATGTGGCGCGTTGTGAGCAAGCAAACCTACTCGAAAGTGTTGTATCACTTTTCAGACTGTGTTGTTCCTTATCCAACTGTTGTGCCGTTTATCCATCTCTTCTGCATGTTAATCACTAGCCCGGCATGCATTTGTAGCCTACTGTGCAAACTTAAAGCGAAACAGAGACTTAAAGCTAAAGAGCAATAGTAGTTTGCAAAATTTTACCGAACTCCGCGATGAAGAAACCACGACGAAACTAAAACCTTAGGCCCAGTTTCTTGAAGGCATTTGGTATTTGACTGAATGAGGTTCAAATCTGGAACCGTCGAATGTGATACCTAATTGTCACTAATACATGTATTAGGGGTGGACTAAGAATGAATATTTGACAGGACTGGTTTTGCTATAGGCCACTTTGCCTGTAATGAAGGATTCCGATTAATTTGTCGGTTGGACCAAGCCAATTATTCAAAATAGCGGGTACAGTCATGAATTGGACCCATGTGTGTAGGTTTGACGCTCTATTGAATAATATATCATGTTGAACATGCTCAATGACTTCTCGAAACTTTGATCTTGATATTAGTTGCACCAAAAGGTACCGATTGGCCCAACCCTACTAATATTGGTCTGTTAATATCTATAGGGATAACAGGAAGGATGCAAAGATACAAAGATTCAGAAGTGATCTTTATCCTATATCGGCTGGCGCACGTCCTCGTACGTCTATGAAATACTCTTGACACAGCAGGCAAAATTGCCAGGCCAGAATTAACTAATACAGACATGTTAAGAACTAGTAGGCACGCCAACACTCTTGCGCTGTATGTTCAGAAGAAACCCTTAGAAGGGTGGTGAAAATAAATATCCATTGACAGGGTGGGTGGAAAATCCTTTTTTGGATTCTAAAGATTTAATAACGACGGTTAAGAAAACATAAACAGCTATCCAGCAACGGAATGTCCTGACTGTCGTACACAACGCAAAACATAACTACATACGCAGTCAATTGACAAAGACAACATAATTAAAGATAGACAAAGAAATTGGATTGGAGGAATTTAGACAATAGAACGAACTGACATTTAAGATGGTAAGAAGGATTAAAATGGCTATGGAGATATTAATTTGGCAGGAGGAACACACTTAAACTAATTATGTGACGGTGTAAATAGTCCCACGATGACACTCATATCATGTATTGTTGGTTTATTAAGCGTTATGCAGACGGGTTCGGTCGTATCTTTAAGCAGAGGGGCGAGATCTGCGATCAAATGGTATGGATGACATCTTGAAGGTGCAGTTCAGCAATTGCTGATTTGAAACGTGCGTACTGGTCCACTGGGATAGCTCAGTCGGTTAAGCATCTCCACACGAATCAGATAGTCTCGAGTTCGAATCTTGCTACACACGCTATCTGACCATGGAATGACGCTTCGTTCGTCTGTACTAGTCCTATCTCACAGGTTTCACCGCATCAAGTCGTCCAACTACCCACTGTTGGCTTTCCACCTTCAATAAACTGACGGTGTCTGAGTCCAGCAATTCTTTAAGAGCACCTGATATGAACGTAGCTTCATACAGATAATTACGTGAGTAGAGTGGATTTGATAAAAAGATTTCTGTAATATGTGTCTCCTTGTTAAACTATCCGAAACAGCTGAACCAGCGCGCTGTCAGTATAGATAGCCCAGAGAACTCAGGAACGCTTGGTGTGAAAGCTATATTCACCTGAATTGCAAAAAGTAAACTACCTAGCGTATTGTGCGACAACCATTAGTTTAGCTCGTCGATAATATATATATAATTTAGCAATATATGGATCGGGGTTTCGCGTCGTAGGCTCTGTTTTTCTTCCTTGCATTAAACAATGAACTTTTCAAGAAACCAAAGACACTTAACATTGCTTATTGTTTATCAAGAAATAACATTAAACTTTGTTTACATTTTTTTCTTTTCGAGAAGAAACTTGATGTAATTTAATATTCGTTGATTAACACTTTGCTTGCCAGTATTTAACGACACAAGTAGTATATATGTTGTACGCCCTGGGCTGTTTTTATGGAGAAGATGGCTGGACATGAATGAATCTGTGGAGACTCAGGTCATGCCCTTGAAAGTTGTTTTCTGTTTACAATAATGTTTTGATGTATCGATGATCACATGTATATGAATGTCCAAATATTCCCAAATTGTCAACAATAACTTCCTAGTTGTATATAAACCCCTCGTCGGAGTGCTCAAACATCGTGTTGAATCTTCCAAGAAATCAAGATGCAAAGTGTTTTCTCTGATGTTCTCGTTGCTGTGATGATACTGGCGCGGATATCCGTAGTGTCATCCCAAGGTATACATTTGTTTCTGTTCCTTGTCTTTGCTGTCTCTTTCTTGGCCCTTCTGTCGTCTTCCCTTCCTCTCTAAGCCCCTGCCTGGCTGTCTGTCTGGATGTCAGAATTTCTTTGCCCTCTCTGTCTCGCTCCGGTTTATAGATTTTGGATATGTTAGGCACCATATCAACCCTCAAAATATGATTAAAACTCGTCAAATGGGTTGCGATTGCACCATGTTTGCATGTTGAGTTTTCAAATCTTCCAGGGAGAGCAATTACAATGCAGGTGTTTATGACATAATCAATTATGGAGCTTGGTTTTAATTATGGAACTTGGATAATGACAGCGAACAAACTAGTAATGTGTTCCATGCTCGTTGATACATACACTTCATTTTGCCTTTTTTAAAATATATCCCTTTGTTGCATGTACCCATAACATATGAAGACCTACAGTCAGATAATACGTCCAGGGTTCGATTCCAATTCCTTGTAAATTCCTCACTGCATCTGTTGTCTAATGTAATTTCATTATGCGTCAGCGTCCTCATAAAACATCTCATCAAGACGTGCGTGGTGCAATAGTTATGGCATTCGGGTCACGCAACATGCAGGTTCAAGTAATCCCACTTTGTCCTTGTTCCACTTTCAATGTGACCTCTCTCAGAACTTTATTTTGCAGACATTTTGATCCAAACAGATCTTTTCATAATTTCGCGGTACTTTTGGTTTTGCAGCACCAACGTTGTGCGACACTGCTGGCTGTACAAACAATGGGTTGTGTCTAGCGCCTCCAGCCTCTCCAGTAGCTGTATGCAGCTGTAGAACCGGCTTCCGTCTCAACCTCGCCACATTGATTGCTTGTGACGGTGAGTCAACTTCTTTTGACAATTACATACTTCCTGAGACTTAACCTCGCTAATTGAATTGAATATGGAAGTACAATTTATAACAAAACTGTGAAGAGAAAGTCCAAAACTCGCCATACTTACCAACTGTAACGTCAAGTCAATTTCATGTGGAAACTGAATATAGTTTTATCTTCATTGCTCTATACAGGGCAAGAGAAAGTATTCACCTGCCCAGAGAAAGGCTACACTGACTTTTGACCTTCGAGTCGAGTGTGTGTCAACGTTTGTCAGCATGAAGCATAGAGGCAGCTTTAGTCTTTTGTCAAGACCCTAAGGCTGTATAAAGTTTCCTAAATTTATATATGTAATATCGGAGGCAAATTAGTTTTATTCCTGGGACTATACTGCCTTTTCTGGCTAAGCAGAGATGGCTATGGTAGAGGGAAATGTTCAGTTTGCTATGCCTTGACTCAGGGTTGACGTCTTGACATAAGTCTAAGACAGCTTGGATACTCAACGTTAACTTCTCATTAAGGCAGCTACATATTCGTAACATTTTAACGCCAGACACATACATATTCATGGATGTTAACTCAACATTTATAACAATATATAACTTAAAGTACACATTGGACATTTTATATAAGGTCTACAGCTTCGTATATTACTCCAAGTAATAGCGGATCTTCAATATAAATGTATTTATGTGATGTGATTTTCTCTTCCATAGACATAAACGAATGCGACGAAAACCCTAACATCTGCGGCTACGAGTATATACAATATTCCAGTGGCGCATTTGGACCATTTAGTTCCATCGGCACGTGCACCAACACAGTGGGAGGTTACTTTTGCACGTGCACATCTCCAGCCAGGGGAACGTACGACTCAAAAGCGTGTGCATGTAAGTTTCAACTTTCTAATACTTCAATGTCCACTAACTCTATGTACGGTTTTAATTGTCAACAACGTGAAACATATCCAGAAAATCATTGCAAAAAGTATGCTTAATATCAAATCTTGTTTTAAAATTTTTTTAAATGGTGCATTGTCAGCATTATACCGTAAGTTGATTCAGCATCTCTTAATTAAGGGATTACATTTTCTCTCTGGTACATCACGATAAAGATGATATAGAATCCAAATAAATTATGCTTTATTCATTCCCTGGTTTAAACGCAAAGTTGTACATTGCTATCACGACTTCCGAATTGAATGTTATCTTAACCTCCGAATTGTCAAAAATTAATCCCTCTTGTTCTCATTGTTCAATTTTATAGAAAGCCCGGCGCGAATGTTCTGTTGCTCTTCGGACACCCCTCCCCTTCCCCTACCCTCCCCTTCTCACCGCAAGGCATTCTTAACGGTGGATTCCCTCCCCCTCTTTTTCACATCTCAAACAGTACACTGGAACGGACAGTATCACTGAGATATCGAGTATCGGTCCTCCTCCGTTTCCCTTGTTGTATCCTCAGCAGACAAGTTTCCCAGTGGGTACAGTCTCCTTGGACTGTTTAAGCACATACCGTTTTAAGTAATCTACCACAAAATGATGACCTTGTACTGAATTGTATGTAAATTAAAGTTTTATGTGTTTGTTGTTTCAGCACGACGACAAGTCTCTGTTCAAACAACTTACAACCAGAACCAATACGCCAACAACCGCTACGCTTACAACCCCTACGCTTCCAACCGCTACGCTTCCAACCCCTTCTATAACTACTGGCTCAGTCAAGGAGAACTCTTTGACTAAAACTGAATCCTACTTTTAAGATTACCATCAATTTCCCTGCTCAGTCAACGTATAGTTCTGTATACATGTACATGTAGATACGTATATATAATTAGTAATTTGCAAAGCTTAATCAGTACACAAACTAGATTCAGTATGACATTACTTATATCACAATCTGTTAGAGCTTATGATGACAATAAATACAATTCTTCGATAAATGAGTCTTTATTGTTTTACTTCCTTGGGTCTGTGAACAGCTCCAGTTGTAAAGTTCGCCCTGGCTTGAAATGAGATACTGTCAATTCTGTCACCTTGGTGAAGCGAGTTTGATTGTAATAGTCTCAGTCCACCCAGCTGAAACTGGGTACCCGGTCGGGGTGATGATCGTAGCTTAGGTTGTGGAGGGTACGTTGTGGAGGGTACTTTGTTCAAATGATGAGGAAACAATGTTAGAGAGAGAGAGAAAGAGAGCGCGAGATAAAGAGAGGGAGCAGTGTCCATCAAATAAATCACGTTCGCACTTCACAGAATCGATCTCTGTTATGGCTAACTGACCTGTTATGTTCATGTCATGCCTGGGGCTGTTTTGCTACTACATTACAACTCTGTGGATAGCGCGAAAACTTTCGCTCACCTGTCAACAACTCTGTAACTGGTTGAGGGTAATATTAGAGTTGGATACGGGTTCTCATAAGACATATTATGTTTGGTGCATTCTGTGTTAAATAAATAACATGTACCGTAGATTATACATTATATATGTGTTTGCGTCAATAAATACCGTCGTATCTCCTTTAGCCTGGCAGATTGAAACGGATTACTCCCAGTTCCCCCTACTGACAGCGTGAAACATTAACTGTCGCGGCATGGATATTTCTAAATAGTTGATAAAGAATAACTACGCGTCACAGCGGATCGAATGTTTTGACAGTCTTGCAAAGAATCGAGTAAATTGTTGAGAGTATCAGCTACTTTTTGACGTTGTTGCAGATATCCAAGATCACATGTTGCGTGAATAGCAGTATGTTCAAGATATATACATATACAGTATTCACAGTAGCCGATATAAAGTCGAACTTAACAATGTACACAAGAAGATTGCGCCGACAGTTTCGGAATTTATTAAATTAACATCGCTCCCGTCTTTTAATATTTGTCTGTATTGGAGAGTGAACTAAAGCATTAAACATACTATATGTTTTATGCATCAATCGCAGTATGTACATAGTTGGTCTGTATACATATATTTATCGTTCCCAAAGTTGTTTTGAAAAAGTAAACATTGAATTTGACGGCGTATCCAACTTTTAACATTACAACAGATACCAACTGGGTCAAAATGTAATGTGTAACTGAGAGCAGAAGTGGGGATCGATATTCGATGGGTGAACTCACAATACCTGTACATCTGTACAATTAAATACATGCCGTTTAACAATGTTTTATCACAAAGATTACACTGCTCGTCAACTCTCCATTACCGATAGAGAACCCCTCTCTAAGGCGTCACTCATACGGGTCAGTACGAATACAATGTACATTTTGAATACATCATCTATGGGTTTTAGAAAATACATGTAACTACATTATAATAATAATTACAATAAAACACCCTAAATAAAGTAAACTGTAAAACCAACCCTAACTTGCTTTATCATAAATATAAGGGTGAGGGTTAAGCGTAATTATGTGGAGGCGCCAGGTAAGATATGTTTCTCTGTGGCACGCTTGAGCTTCCGTATGTTTCAGAAGCGGTCGTAAAATATATACTTTATACTCTTTCTATTTCAGGGAAAATATAACCGGAAGTCATTTCAATGGTCCGAACTCTACTTGACACTCATGGCAACTTGGTGCGGAGACGCTATGCAACAGGCAGTGCCAGATTCCGACAGATACACTATGCAGTAGACAGAGCCATACAGAGGCACTATAAAGTAGACAGTGCCACAGACACTAACAAAGATACAGTTCCAGACAGATATAATAAGCAGGAGACAGTACCAGACAAAGGCACTAAGCAGTAAACAGAGCCATACAGAGACACTAAGCAAGAGACAGTACCAGACATATACACTAAGCAAGAGACAGTACCAGACATATACACTAAGCAAGAGACAGTACCAGACATATACACTAACCAAGAGACAGTACCAGACATATACACTAAGCAAGAGACAGTACCAGACATATACACTAGGCAAGAGATAGTACCAGACAGAGACACTAAGCAAGAGACAGTACCAGACAGAGACACTAAGCAGTAGCCAGTACCAGACAGAGACACTAAGCAGTAGCCAGTACCAGACAGAGACATTAAGCAGGAGCCAGTACCAGACAGAGACACTAAGCAGGAGATAGTACCAGACAGAGGCACTAAGCAGTAGCCAGTACCAGACAAAGACACTAAGCAGGAGCCAGTACCAGACAGAGGCACTAAGCAGGAGCCAGTACCAGACATATACACTAAGCAGTAGCTAGTACCAGACAGAGACACTAAGCAGGAGCCAGTACCAGACAGAGACACTAAGCAGTAGCCAGTACCAGACAGAGGCACTAAGCAGTAGCCAGTACCAGACAGAGACACTAAGCAGTAGCCAGTACCAGACAGAGACACTAAGCAGGAGACAGTACCAGACAGAGACACTAAGCAGGAGCCAGTACCAGACAGAGACACTAAGCAGGAGATAGTACCAGACAGAGACACTAAGCAGTAGCCAGTACCAGACAGAGACACTAAGCAGTAGCCAGTACCAGACATATACACTAAGCAGGAGACAGTACCAGACAGAGACACTAAGCGAGAGACAGTACCAGACAGAGACACTAAGCAGGAGACAGTGACAACCAGAGACACTGAGCAAGAGACAGTACCAGACAGATACACTATAAAGTAGACAGTTCCATCGACACTAAGAACGAGACATTTCCTGACAGAACCACTAAGCAGGAGACTGCCAGACAGAGACACTAAGCAGAAGACTGCCAGATAGAGACATTATGCTGCACACGGTACCAGACAGTTACACTAAGCAGGACACAGTGACAACCAGAAACACTAAGCAGGAACAAGTGCCAGACAGAGACACTAAGCAGGAGACTGCCAGACGGAGACACTAAGCAGGAGACAGCCAGACAGAGACATTATGCTGCACACAGTGGCAGACAGATACACTAAGCATGAGACAGTGCCAGACAGAGACCCTAAGCAGGAGACTGCCAGACAGAGACATGATGCTGCACACAGTGCCAGACAGAGACACTATGCAGGAACCAGTGCCAGACAGAGACACTATGCAGGAACCAGTGCCAGACAGAGACACTACGCAGGAGACAGTGACAGCCAGAAACACTAAGCAGGAGACAGTGCCAGACAGAGACACTATGCAGGAACCAGTGCCAGACAGAGACACTGTGCAGAAACCAGTGCCAGACAGAGACACTACGCAGGAGACAGTGACAGCCAGAAACACTAAGCAGGAGACAGTGCCAG
>JAUELE010065341.1:0-15463 GCA_031471655.1 Diodora aspera
ATGTTCTTCAGGTTTTTCAGACGCTGATGATTGCAAAGAACAGTTTCCAACGGGTTTTATAACCGATCTTCATACGGAGAATATTATTTCGCCGAATAAAATCATTTTACCCGCTTCTGACATGCAGCAAGTGAATTTCCTTGAGATACCATGCAATGGTGTGTTTGGGCAATGTGTTCCGAACTGTTTTTTATGTTTTGAATATATTCAACAATTATAATATAATTCTAACTTTGGGGACGTTTCTTTTGCATGTGAATGTATTTAACTTCATTTGACAAGACTTTGAATTAGACAATATAGTTGTTTTATGACTAGAGGGATATAAAGTAGCATTTTATATCAGATATTGCATGGCTCATATATAGCAGCTGTGACGTGAACTTGTAATCTAGAGTTGCTTCATGACCTTGAAGTCAATTAGCCTGTACTAAATTTGATCTTTGATGTCAGAAGTCCTTGACTCAGACGTATTAGAGGATTCCAGTCTTAGTTTACGATCTGAATCTTAAGAATCCATGTCTTAAGATCGCCCTCAAGAGGGTGACAGTTTAATTGGTGGATGGCGTGAAGATTCTGAAAATAAATGGTTTTGAAAAAAATGAATGATTGCATGAGTCAAGACTGAAAAACAAATAGATTGCGCCTATACTTTTTAAATATTTTTTGTATGTCAGACTGTTAATTAGTTCCCCCACATTTTACACACAACATTTATAAAATGAATAGTTCTAAATGGCAATTACGGTAATTACAGATTTGTTCTTCTTGTGTTCCGCTAAAGCGTCAATTAGCGTGATCACTCAGCTTTGCCAGGTATACGGGAGAGAGACACAATTTTGGGGGCCCAATTTTGACCGTGTTATCTATCAGTTTTGCATTCCTGGCCAATAACCCATTTTGCCTACAGTCTTACATGTAATACCACATGATTTGACCATTTCGGGTGTGATACCATCAGATCCAGGCGATTTTGCAGGCTTAAGATTATCAATAGCTGAAAGTACCTCATCTTTGGTTATATTAGAGTTAAGAATAAGTTTCACATCATCATGCAAACAATTATTACATAAATATTCATCGTGCTGAGCAAGAGACTGTTCTGCCAGTAATAACTGATCATCATCCACAGGAATGTCGATCAGATTAGACACATGCTTAAAATAGTCACACCATTCCTGTACACTGATATTACCGTTAGTATTCTTCTTAGAAGGAGTAACCATATCTTTTAAGGTTTGCCAGAAGTACGTGCCACTGCTAAAGGCAAGATTATTTACACAGGTTTCTTCGTATATCTGTTTCTTGTGACGACATATGGACCGATATCTATTCCTAACACACTGATTACGTATCTGAGATCATCCGCCAAGATATAGTCACATTTAGTCACATTTCCAAATAATTATGTATTTTGTGGTCGACGTCTATATCAGATGAAGAAATTGATGTTTCAGCGTAACCGTGCTAAAGCAATCTTTCAGCTGTATCATTTCTTCATCAGTATTTATGGTAAACACGAGTCTGTCGAGTTACTGAGCCGCAACGCTAACCCCAGCTCCACTTGTTATTTCAGACGGATTGGCGTCTCTAGACAGTCTTGTGTGTCATTGCTTAGCAATGAATATATTCGTATTTTCAAATAGTCCTTCATGAAAACAGTCATATGAATGCTGATGTTGACTGGCAAAATGCAGTGAACAATAATAAAGAGTTAAGACTTGAACAAATACCTCGCTTTGCAGACACTTTTTAAACCTTCAAATCACATTTCAGACAGACATCTTTGAAAATGGGCCTGATGTTGATCAGTCATATTCACATTTTTTAAGAAGACATGTTATAGATTATGTTGAGACTATGTTAAATACGTTGTAAGGGAAATATTTCAGCCATAAAGGCACGTGATTTGCACACTCAGAGAAAAGACCCAGAAACAAATGTGAAAGCAACATATCTCTATTTTAGTCGCTTTGTACAACAAGCATTTGGTTACTGGGTCCCTATTCTAAGTTACCAGAAAAACCCCTGGGTCACACAATTTAGAAGGTTTATAAATGAACTAGAAGCTGTCCAACACTTGGAAACAAATGCAATTACAATCAGAGAAACGTATTGATTTCTATATGCAGCCGTGACGCTGACCATAGTCCAGTCTTCTGTGGTCAGCAGGTTTCGGACAGCTTTTAAAGTAATTAGGTTCCTATGAGTGAGGTTAACTTTCATTGTGACTACGATCGGACTGCTTCTGTTCTAAAATAACGCCTGAAATACGATTTAATCACAGATAAAAGGATGTTAATTAAACGGCTTGCGGGCTCAGGAAGCCAAATGGTGAACGCTGAACACAAGTAGATTTCAAGGGACAGAAATCCTTGATTAGCACTAACGGCAGCAGTATCGAGTTATTGCCATCAAAGCGTGAAATGTAATATTAGTATTATGTGATTTGACGAGTTGATCCCTGCAGTGGACTGGCACTTATCTTATACCATTCTCATTTCACCTCCCCATCTCCAAAACATACCCCTCGACATGTCCTTGATGAATATTTTAGCGATGTCTTATTACATTTCCGCTATTGGCTCCTCTACAAATGGGCTTTGTCACATGCCCGAGAGCCGCGGAGATGAGGATCAATTCGTCAAACAAGACGGTATTATGCACTGTGCCCGGATGTTATTCTGATATATTTACTAATTCATCTATTGACTGGCAGCTGTTAGACATCTTTTAGGTGTCACCTCATGAACGTGTTTCATCACTCATATTGATTTACCAATACACAATGTTATAATTCATAGAACAATTTTAGGTTACAACGGAAGTGTGAAGCATTGCATTTGCAATATAATTATACTCTTCGATAGATTAATTGCTTCCAAATACATATGCAGATTAATAGGCTACACGCCATTGCGGATCCAGGATCTGTGTAAAAGGAGGGGGCAACATAGGTCATGAAAGATATTATTTTCCAGACAGGTCTTGCGGGTTGTTCCCCCTGAAAATGTTGAAAATTTAACATACAAAATGGTGCAATTAATTTTAGTCCATTTCACGAGTTGTCATATTAGTTTTGAGGTTGATTTGGTGTTAACATAGCCAAAAATATTAAAAGGACGAGCTAAAGGGGAGTGCTCCCCCCTTCCCTTTTGGACCCGGGACTGTTTTTATGCAGTTACCGTTAAGATTTTGAATATTGTACAATCAAAGCATTAATTATACAACATGTTAAGTATGTTAACTGCCTGTTCCTGTGTTTTCAATACGAAATATCCTCATAGGAAAGCTTGGGATGAGATGTCATTTGGACCATTAGAAACGAAGCAGGTGGGTCTAACCCCAATTATTGTTTCCAGATATATTTTGGCCCAGAGAGATTGTACAGAGGCGGTGGACGCAGTTTCAGAATAGGAATATAGGGGCAACGATCAAAGGACTTCAAGATAAGGACCAGACACAGATCCTTCAGTACTCTATACATTGAGCGCCCCTCCACGTCCAAGCCATCCGCTTCCACCGCACGTGGACAGTACACATGTATATGTATTACCAGATGCTTATCATTTGTTTCTGTCAAACCAATTTTATTCCACTCGTTAAGATACCTGGTCTCTGCGTGGAGAAGCAATGTCATGAAACCTACAATGCATACTGGACTGACGACTCTCTGTTTCTACTCTACTAGCCTTTAGCTAAGAGATCTGCCAATTCATTTAGTCATACAAGACTCAGCTCAAAAGCAATTGTTTCTCAGGCTGAGTTATATGTTAGGCAGGTACATGACCAAGGCCGTGACAAACATTGTTATGTTAAGTGTACCAATTCAGTTCGTGCAATTTAAGTTCAATTTCAATCGCAAACAAATTAAAGTAACTCGCTCTTTGAGTTAAAGTGAGCCTTGGATAGTAATAGAAACTTGGAAAGCAATATTAATCTTTCCGTATTGCATTTTCTATTTTCTGTATACCAGATCTATTTCAACTTAATCTGCATTTGCCAAAACTGAGTGTTTGTGGTACACACCATTGTGTCATGCCATTTAGATTCTCAAATAAACAGATTTAATTTCGTAATTTCAGATTTGTGAATCAAATTCATACAAGCTGGCAGCTTGTAAATTAACTTAAACTCAAAGTTGCCAAATATGACCTTTGCAGTAGGTGAAAGTATCATTTCAATTGAATTGGACAATTTGTTCTTGGCGTCACCGACAATTTCTCCAGTTTAAACTATGTTTGCATGACACTCCAGATGTCAATTTACAATCATTTCATGATACCAAGGGGTCATGTAATGTGGAATGTACTACTCAGACACGCTACAATTGCCTGCTATATTTGTAAGGTGCTTAACGTCAAATTTCATCAAGACATTTTAAGCGTTTGATACATTAATCGTTCCTGTATTGAAAACCCTGGATGTGCTTCATTTCGATGACATTAAATATTGTTTTCGTAAAGTTTCATGTATTAGTCGGTATTTGTGCAGTGCGTACTTTATAATAGTTGACCGATTCCTTTATGTCTTACCTGTTACGATACGCATGATGATAAGGAAACCCAAGCCAATTTTTCATCAGAACAGAAACTTGAGCGTTGTCAAGTATTTTAGTGTATATCTGCAAACTAGAGTATTAATTCTCCTAAACTGAATGATTTCTTGGCCCATAGTTCTAAATCGTATTATCTACATATTATTCCTCGGGCATATTATAAGAAACCGGCTTCAGACACATCGTATTCAAGTCAGAAAGTTAGGATCAGTTTCCACACTTCAGACAAAAACAGCCTAAAGGTAAGATTTTCTTACTAGTTTCTTGAATGTTTTGTCCTTACTTGCTTGAAAATATGTTCAGCTTATGTAAGATTCCGTCACTATAAAATCAGCATCCTTTCAACGTTGCTGTAACCTTGTCCCGACTTTCACAACCTTGGGCACGAGATACTTTAGATAGCACCTTAACTTTAATAGCAATTCTATATAGCAGGATCCAAGCTACAATTTCAACATGAAATATGAATGTTTTTGTAATATTGAAGATTCTGTAACAAGTGCTTTAACATAAATACGTTTAATAGAGGTATGGTTGCAGTATCGTGTATGCCAGCTTCGCAGAGAGGAGGCGCAATGATGTTCAACGTAGAAGCCGAGCAAATATGATCACAATGCGAATGAAAGACAGAATGGCAAAACAAATGTAAACCTGTCAAAAACGTACACAAAACTATCCCAGAATAAAAACATACGATCAACTCCTTGAAACAGAACTTATACCAGACACATATCAAAGCCAGACAGGTCAAACATTTCTCAACTTCCAAAGAAATATACAACCTAAGCTGCCTGCCCTTGAAGGTTAACACCATGTTACCATCTCTCTGACACTCAAGAACCGACGCAGCTACATCAGACACCATGTTTATAGAGAGAAGACATGAAGAGTACAACATTTTGGTAAATTTGAAGTCTAATCTCAGGACAAACAGCTCTTACATTCACCAAAACACAGCTTGCTCAGGTAAATGGTCAAATATAGATGAATTTTTACGATCACATATCGATTGAACTATTGATGGCGGTTGTTCTGCCTCGGAGAGGGTAACTGTACTCAATAATCTTTTGCAGAGAACTGAACTTACACGGAAAACCAATACCATTATTTTAAGGAACCACTTCAGGAAAGTCTCCAAGGACCGCCATTGAGCAAAACCAATAAGAAGCAATGGAAAAGACCACCGAAAGAGTACGTGTCTTCATTTAAAAGCAAGACATAAAGTTCTTGGACCTCTTCCTTGTTTTTGGATTGTAAATGTGACAGGAAACCTTAAACTGTTTCACCGAACCGCTCAGAGGGCCAGCAAAAGACATTTTCTGAGAATGACATGTCATTCACAGGGTTTCGCTTTCAGCAATCGCATTCAATGGAAGATTGGCATCTCAGTTATTTGCTGCACTGATGCGGAAGACTGGATCAATCATTTCACTAAGCTGCCAATAGCCGAGAACGGATTGATGTCTGTTCGGTTCTATCCTTATTTGAACCACCGGTACTGATGACAAGACATTTAAATAACGAGATTTTTTGCTGTTATCAGAATATGTAAATCTGAAGTACAGGACTACCGTCATACTTTTGATGAATGGATGAAGAGCGTGTCGAAGTCAAAAACATTTTCCTCATACTGTCTGAAGTTTCAGTAGTATCATTTAAATCTTGCAATACCTTTTTTAAAAGTTAACTTCCATTTATGTCTAAATAGACAACCTTTTTCGGAACATGCAAAGCACTATTTGGAGCTGTGAGTGTTTATAAAACTGTAAAAGGACAACTGTTGTTACAAATGATTACACGTAAGTGAACAATGCTTTACAACAACAACTTAGGTAAAATATGTTTGCGCTTGAAGTTTCTTCAAAACAATTAAATTGCGCCCATGAGATTCTACATTAAGGTTACTGCGTTGTTCTCAAATCTGTTAATGCCGATAACAACGTCTCTTGTGATCTTGCAGACAGTTTAGTGGGTGTATAACTGCAGTCGCTCATAAAATGTACACTTACCAAACAAAGCATAGTTTGTGTTATACAAGCACGGATAACAGTGGCATCAAACGTGATCATTTCTCATGTTTCTTTCTCCGGCTTCTTTAGCATCTTAGGTATAAACTCCTTTATAAGAAGCGATTGCTAATACTGAAGTTAAATACTATGTTGATACATGTATGTTCATTACCACTAACTAGCTGAATGACTTGATGAAGTAAAACCTGCAGATGTTTTTGACAAACCAAATTTACGTTCATGATCAGGCAACAAACCAGATCACCAGTGAGTGAAACACTCTGGAACATTGAGAGGTCGGTATATCATAGATATTCAATTATACCAGTGAGTGAAATAATTTGGGACACAGAGATGAGCATATCATAGGCATTGACGTATACCATTGAGTGAAACAAACTGGGATACTGTCAGATGAGTATACCATAGGCATTCAAGTATACTAATCCAAATTTTTGTTTATTATGTCAGCATACCGGTTGGGTATCCATCTGTTTTAGCAGGCATTATTATTTTCTTCGCATAAATAACAGAAACTATATTTTGGATAACAAATCAACACAATGGTATGGGTTATGCAAGCAAATGGAACGGAAGTAACTCTGACAACATATAGCTGAGTTGTGGTGATGTTCCGCTGTAATATTTCAGACATCACGCAACGCGACAAACAAGATGTACGCCGAAGGAGAAGGCTGTGACGTCATGAAAGTATCGACAGAAAGAAAAGTGAAAGCACGAGATACCTATTTTAGCCAGTTTTAGTCACATAAAACATATGATTTTACAGTAGCACCACACACCTCCCCTAAAGAAGTGTTGTCATGCCATGTCATGGAAAATATATACACCTCTGATTTACGCGAGAAGAATTTCCTTCCGTAAATGTCGTAAACCAAATTCTTGTTATTGTAAAGGATACACAATCGGACGAAAACCCATTTCAGATGAAGACAGATATCTTTTAAATGTGTCAACACATGTTGCAATAAAACGGTAAATTGTGAGTGATTCAAACACGTTGTATTGATATCGTATGATTTGTTTGAAAATCACACTTACCTTTCACCAACTGCCAAGTCTTTAGAGTACACACAATTATTACCAAAATGCAAGGCCGCGGCCAAAAGTACTTACCTGAAAAGAAAAGAAATTGTTGTTAATATTTAAATCATAATCAATCGTTAGATGCAATATTAATCAATATTGATTAAATAATCTGACGTCAGATAACGTGTTATGGCAATATTCCGGGCATTAGACAATCTGATCTATTGGGTGCACGTGGAAGGAAAAGATGGTTCATAATGATATCGATCGAAAGTAAAGCAAAATATCATATGTTAGTTGCTTTTTACGACAAGTACTGGTTACTGATGCCATATTCTTTTAAGTGACACCACGTCACTCCCTAAAAGGACCACGGGTGATTGAAAAATCTGTACTTCTTCTTAAAAGTGTGAATACATATCATCAAACACCAACACTATACATGCACAGTGCCATATCATAAACGTTGCTTAACTTTTCACGATGCGAATAGATAATGTTATAGAGCCAAGATTAAATAATCTTTTTTCCCCGACCCAAATTTACTTCCTTCCGATAAGAGATTCGAAGAAATGTCTGCAATGTTGAAAAACGCCAAAGCAATTACTCAACAGTGCAAAAACCTGAAATTAGTTCAAGAGTTTAAATGCCTCCTGAGCCTGTTTTACACATCGTCAGCATCTGCAACGCCGATAAGATGTCATCAAGGAAAACACGTCTAAGACATTTCTCTGTATTGGGAAAAGACTGCACATGATTTATTGAAACCATTGCTGGAAAATGTTTAATGTTGCATCGCTGTTTGCGCCGAATCATGTAGTTTTCGGTATTTGGCAGTGTATTAATGATGTTAGTCAGGTATCTGGTTTTAAGCAATGCCAATAAGAATAATATCCTGACCGTTTTTGCCCCAGTTAAACCATTTCTTTCGCTACGTTTTCTGCTGAAGGTGCAAGATCATAGGGGATGAGGTTCACATGGGTAGGTTTCAACTGGTGAAGGAACCGCTTGTGTTACCCCTACCTCCAAACCCCTCACACCAACCCCTGGACACCATTACAGAACCCAATTAATAGTTGGAAAGAAAACAAATTGCTAAAACCCTTTTCAATTACAAATGCGCCTGTAAATATTCATTTAACCAAAGTTTATAGAGAGTCATTTGGGGGTCACCCTCCAAGAGGCTGCCATCCGTTGCAACCCATTCCCTCCTCTCTTTGTGTCGCTACTGGCACGATGCATATCCATCTTGTGTTAAGTGGCAAGGATCGAAAAAATGATTTGCGTGTTTAGGTGGCTTTCAGTGATATATGAGCTCCCATCTTCTGGTTGCAAGTAGGTGTTGAAAATCGGACACCATTCGAACACGCAAACGTTACAGTTAACGGATTGCCAGGCTAGCACACTATTCACCACACTATCTGAAACCGTCATTGACAAAAAAAGAGGGGATACATTTAGACTTTCAATAGGATTCCACAGTCACCGTTACCGTTTTGGCATCACATGACGATATGAATTAAGGTTTCACGTTGCAAGTGCAATAATCCGCCACAACGCAACATGCGAGGGACACATCGAGAGAAAGCTAATTAATAAAATCAATAGAAAGAAACTTGACAGAATTCCATTACAGTCGCCTTTTACGACAAGTATTGGTTTACTCGGGCCCTGTTCTAATCCCTTCCCAGAAGCCCAAGAGATTAAAAGACTAAATGAATGTATTTAGACCTCCAATAACTTCTTTGTCACAGTCGCCGTTTGGTAGCACGGTAGGATTTGAATCTGGGCACACCATCTTACACGGAGAGCGAAGTACCCACTGTGCCATCAAGTATCACCAAGACAGTAACCATCTCAGCGGAAAAGATTAATCGGATCAACCGCATTGTTTCAACTCTGCACTTTGAAGAAGACAAACCCAGCAATTCAATAACACAAATTAAACCTGTCCTAAATGCCATGAGGTCAAGAAAAGTATCTTTTTCTTGGTCACGTTTATTTCAAGTATAGAAAGACATCATGACTACCAAGTTTATATAAACCCGCGCTTATAACTTTATCTCCAGTCATGTATAGCAAAAATACACTGATAGAAAATAGAATCTTTTTTAATACGAACTCGAATGTGCATACTGAAGCGAAATAAGTCTTTGTTGTTTATACACTTTCATAGCTGTCTTCTTTACAATCATACACTTAGATGCGTGTTCTATTTTCTCTTAGATCATTTCTGTCTTAATTATCTGTACGTATTATGTCGGTCAGTTATGTCTCGGTCTTGAAAGGAAGCATAAGAAGCTTGAGTTCGTCAAAGACTATGTAACATAACACCAAAGATAGTATGATGATATTCATACCATTTGAGGTAGCGCAGCTCAGGTAATAAGCTTTACTAACAACCCTATTTAGTATCAAGTGACATCATATATCTATGGAAGCGTGTTTGTACATCAGTAAAAGTTTGAAAAAATTCTGGAAAGGCGTAAAAGAAACGAAAGCTAAGCGACACAAAAACACAAACCAGCGATATCGGTTAGAATTCATCTGGAAGTGCAAAAAAATGTTTAAACATAAAACTCCATTCCAACCCAGTTTTAGAACGAACGGAAGCTGAAAAAGGAGTGGATCAAGTTTTCATTAGTTTATGGGAGAGATAAAATGCAGAGATATCAGGCAGCTTTAAAATATTGGACAAGGCCGGAGTTCTTCTGAACTAAATCTTAGCTGAACTAAATCGCGCTTGTAATCGCCTGTATCAGTGTCATTTCGAATACACCACGAGATCAAGGGTCTTGTCTGTTTAATACTTCGGTTGTTTGAAGAGCATATTAATCTTGCACTGTCAGGCAAACCGGTCAATTAATTGCAATAAAATTAAATCTGCATAGTTCAACCCCGGCTTTAGGTGGGATTGATTGCTGGTGCAGATATTCCGGAGATAATAGCATCGAACCGAGTGTAATACTCAATTGTTTTTAAAATCAAACTGAGACAGCCACTTACTTTTTAGATTAAAATTGTCCTTCATACATGTATTATTGACACAGTTTAGTTAAAGTTTTCTTTTCAAAAGCAAATTCTGGAACGACAAATACACATACAGCTAGGTGCATATCACGCATAATACACAAAAGTTACAGCACGTTTGTCGATCTTACAGCCTCTTGAATATTCTAATTTATTTTGGGACACCGGGGCGAGAAACTAAATAAATAAGCATTCAACAAAATCTTAACATTATTTGTAAACTTTTGGAAACGTTTCACTTGCACATATATGCATTCCGATCATATTCGTGAAGCATTCGGAAATCGACGGAACATTCTTCGGGAAAAAATACAGAGAAAGGTTCGGAATGAGGCTGGTTATTTGAAAGTAGAAAATACATCCGTCTGCATCTGCCGGGACCAAGGGAATACGGCGTTGTTTAATTTGGCATACACTTTACAATATACGACTTACAGTACCAGACCTATTTCGCGTTCGGGAGCACATGCAATAGACGTATCTAACTTTAACATCTGCAAGAAGTCTATAGTTTCTGGAAATTTAATCCGCAAAAATTGTTCTATGAATGTATACATGTTAATTTAAATCGTCGTTGTGAATGATCTAATATAGGAATTCGGAATTAGGAATTCGGTTTGTGTACGGAGAGGGTGCTTTTAAGAAACATAACATGACTTACAAACGTTTTGGATACAGTGACACTGTACTTTATGTAAAACAATAAGCAAAAACTAGCATTTCAATACGACCGTACTAATGGATTGATGACAGGCCTAATTTTAACTAATTAGTTACTTCTTTGTAGTTTTGAATATAGATAGAAATTCACATCAAATGATTTGCTTCTTCGACATTTGTGATCCGAGATGGTACAATACATATCTATTTAGAAATCAAAGAAATGAAAAAGCAGAACTTCTGATTTATTTAAGGACCAACAAAATTGCCTATTCAATTGCCTTACTAGAGCTTCAAATTGGATATTTCAAAGTATTCTATAATTACAACTACACGCACTGTCGAACTTTGATGTTATGTTTGATAAAGATATTTTCGGCACATTACAAGACCGTGTAATTTGAATCTGTGTAGAGAACAATCACTTGGTATCAGTCTATAAACGATTAGTTTTGTTCTTCTCATTATTTTCACCCACTGCGAATGTTTAGTGCTTTGCTTTCTTCTAACGAGTATAACGAAAACCTATTTTACACTGCAGCAGAACGTTAAGGCACGGGTTTCATGAATTGCACGTGCATACACTTTCCCAACGTGTCTGATTTAATGAACTCGTTGGAGCTTGTTGTTCTGTCTATCGGACGATATTACGACCTTTGCGCCAGCTCAACTTACATATCGATACCAGTAAAAATATATAGCGTAACAACAATAAAGACTGACTGAGCTTATCCTAAAGCTTGTGGGTAAGATAAAACTACTTGGACTACTGTGTTAAAAACAGTCCCCCAGCTACTCTTCCCAGCGAGGTTGTTGCAAAACACCAAATAGAACATGTTTGTGAAACTAAAGGTTATAATAGGTCTGGTGCAATTAATAACAAACTGTAAATCATACATGTACATTGTCAAAGTGTATACCTAATTCAAAAACGCCGTATTCCCTTAGTCCCGGCAGATGCAGACGGATTTATTTTCTACTTTCAAATAGCCAACCTCATTCCGAACCTTTCTCTGAGGTTTTACCGAATAATATTAATGTTTCATCAATTTCTGAATGCTTTCCGAATATGAGCCGAATTCATTAGTTGCAAGTGAAACGTTTTCGAAGGTTAACGAATATGTTCTAGATTCTATTGTAAAGTTCGGAATGCATTTTATGCTATTTTATTACATGGGGACCCAAAATAAATTATGCTATTCTGGCTGTTAAACCGACAAACATATCTTCTGTATATTTGTCGTGGTATACATATACACTGATGTCCAAAAGAAAGTATACTAAGATTTTGAGAGACTACTGAATAAATTCACAAATGCGTTGGATATACAAGAGATATCCCTTCAAGACTTGGAAGGTTTATCAATGAGATGATTTTAATCAAATTACACTCACTAAAATTCAAGCATCCTTTTGATCAACTATGGCATAAAGACGTAAGGTAAAATAATTGAAATCGTTTGGTATACTTTCTTTTGGACGTCAGTATAGTTTTATGTATATTTATCGTTCCATAAGCTGTTTTTTTAAAAGACAGTACTGAGTTTGACTTGGTATCCAACTTGAATTCACAACCTTCGCAACAGAAAAAAAGCAAATGGAATTTGACAGACACTTGCACAAAAAGCCTTTTCTCTGCTATATCTACATCTGATTTGGTTCATACTACTAACGCGAGATGATCAATATGTTTGCGTAAGTCATCTGTGCTTATAGGCCAGATGTACACTGTTGACAGTCGCAAAATGAATATTGCTGATGAATGCAATAATACCGTGATAGACCTCATCCCAGCTACGGCTAGTACTCGTCTCTGTTACAGTAAAGACAGCAGACTTCTCGTGACTCGAACAAACGCAATCAGACAGCTAGACACGAAACCATGGTATAATTATTCTGACACTGAAAAGAAAATAATAGAGATTGTGTTTCAATCAATAATTAATAGCGCCTATTAGCACCTTTGAAATCAGACTGTGATGACTGGTTGGCTCCATGTCCGACCGGAACTTGCTCCAACAGGTCAAGGTCGAGTCAATAACACCCAAGGCAAATCGTTATTACAAAATATTGATCAATACATATCAGGTTCATACTAATAAACAATGTCTGCATCAGTAGGGTTTCTTGCAGCTTATTTTGTGAAATGGTGTATTTTTTGGCCACGGAATCGTAACGTGGGAAGACGGCGGCCATTTGCATCTAACCATCTATTCACATAAACAACTTTGGAAGAGCAATTACAGCGTACAGTAGTATAAGTAGCTTTGCTGCTGTATGTTAAACACCACATTGATTTTAGTTCAGACACATATCAACGTAAACGCGAAAAATATGCTACAGCTGACTTCTATGAATATGCGTGAATATTTCTCTCAGGATATATGACATAACGTAGATCTCTTTTTAATTCAGCTGTCATTCAACCCCGGTTTACTGTATACTATGAACAGACGGGCGAAAAGATTTTAAAGAAAGAAATGCTTGAGGCAACTGCTACCTAACTTTTACATATTTAATTTAGAGTTAATTGACACTTGAGATTTTACACTCTTTGTAACTACAAATCGGAATATATCAATAAAGGATCAGGATTTAAAACCAGGAATCAACTAGGAACTCTATCAGTTCGAAGCCCAGCTGCGTCATCTCTGCCAAGTTGTCAAGATGAGTTGCGTGGATGTTTCACGTTGCTAAGGCAATATTTCAGCCATGCCATAACGTCTGTGTAAGAGCCATACAGAAGGGAAAGAGGAAAACGAGTTCGATTCAAAGAACAGTGAAAGCATCGGGCCTTCATATTAGTCGCTATAAAAACAAATATTGGATTGTTGGGGACTATTCTTCCCATCACGTCAATCCCTGGAAGTCCCAAGGCATCTCACAAGCTGACAAAGCTGAAAGATTGCGTGTGGAATCAATCCCAATCAAGCAACAATCTGATCATAGTGAGGTATTGGCTCTTCACTCATAAACATCCTTGATATGATTGGATAGGTTTTTGCCATTGTAAACAACTTTCAACGCATAACAAGTCTGTCTCCATGACAACAATACCATCATTTCTGAAATTATGCCAAATATGTGCAAAAAGTTTCAAATGATTTTCAGTTGTACTAAGTATCAACTGTTTATGATAATTTGCCTATATTAATTGATAATATTCAAGAAACATACATCGAATAGTTCTCGTAGGTAATTTACATGTACTTGTCCGGGCATAATAATATGACCTTAGGACTTCATGACCAAGATGTTAGCGGCACGAAGGGGAGAGACCTCGTGTGAAGATCCGGTTGTGTTGCCGATCGCAGGCTGTTTCCAGGTTTTGTGTCAGCCAATCAGTCGTGTCAGCAACTATTGTATTGTTGATCTCGTGAACAGCACGTAACACTTATTGTTGATGTAAAGCGTTTTAGACAAGTAACACTTTTGACCACATTAATATCCTATCTGAGAATCTATGACGCTATTATACAATCTAGTGTGGGAGATGATCGCTTGTAATTAGGCAATGATGGATGATTGAAATCACCATACAGGACGTCGGACAAGACCCCATGGCCCAGTTACGCCAATTAACCAGAGCATCCCTATATAAACGTTGCTCTTACATAGATTTGATGATTGCTAGTTTTTAAGTATTTTGTAGGTCTGTTGCCATTCCTCAGTGTTTCCAAAACTGTTTTTGGCCGCGAACTCGGAAGAAAGTTAAATCATCCTGCAACCCTCAGGTGCATCCTTGCGACAATGGGAACGTCTGCCATAACTAATGTGACGTAGAAACAACAGAAAAATCGTCAGCTTACGTGAATTAATAAAAAATTAAAAGATGGATCGCATACATTTAATGATACTAGTTTACCTCAATGGGAACGTCTGCCGTAACTAATGTGACGTAGAAACAACACAAACATCGTCAGCTTACGTGAATTGATCAAACATTTAAAGATGGATCGCATACATTTAATGATACTAGTTTACCACAATGGGAACGTCTGCCATAACTAGTGTAACGTAGAAACAACACAAACATCGTCAGCTTACGTGAATTGATCAAACATTTAAAGATGGATCCGATCGCATAAAATTAATGATACTCAGGGGCGGATCCAGCATTTTGGAAAGGTGGGGTCCAACTTGAAAAGAGGGGGGG